>CAJVQA010001640.1:0-24718 GCA_910591915.1 Cetraspora pellucida
ATATAAATAATAAAATAAAAATGATTTAAAAATAGATCATAATAAAATATAATATAAAACTAATATAATATCAATAATATAAAATAATATTTAAAAATATCTATAATATTACAATATACAATATGGATTTATCAAAATTAATATTATATATATTGGTTAAGACATTGCTATAGTATTAGGTTAATGTAGAATATAGATATTGTAATAATTGTTAATATTAAGTATCAAAATATTTTTTAAATATTTTATAAAAACATTAACTATATATTTTTTATATACATCTAATGCTCTTTTCTTCTTATGTTTTTTTATAATTTTTATTATTATAAATATACTAAGACTTGTCATTATGTTTAAGTCCTTATTAATCATATCTACTGAATTTAAATAATAAACAAAATCAAGCTTAAAAACATTAATTTTTGTATTATTTAATAAAGCAAACAAATAGCAAATTAATACTATTAATTTCTTTATATAATTTATTGTTTATTTATTATATTTAAAAAACTGAACTGTAGAATAAAACTGATTAAAAAATTTTATTAAGATTGAATTAGTTTTTTAAAATTTTTTTTTTTTTTTTAACTTAAGCAGTCACACTAGTACTTTATTAGAATTCTTGATACTATACAGATTACAGAAAATTTTTCTAATACTTAAGTCCAGCATCACCCAACCACCTTATTGGTACCTAAGTGCGACCTGCCATAATACCTCAAATAGAGGTAGACTGCTTGTCTGATTGCTGTCTTACAATAGGATACCACCAATCTGATAATGTCTTCTCGTAGAGAAACAAAAAAACAAAAAAAAGATTTTATATGTAAAAAAAAAACAGAGGTATAGGGGTAAATGATAAAAGATACAAAACAAGAAATAAAAGGGGAAAAGAAAAAAATGAGAAAAAATGAAAGTGTGAAACTTGCAATTCACAAAAAAATCAGACGGTCATGATTTTAAGCCTGTGTCAGATGTGAAACTTGCAATTTACAGATATCATCAGACAATCACAATTATAAGCTTGTGTTGGGCTTGTAAAAATTATAAACTATACTAAATAGAAATTATTCTATTATCTTTTTATTTACTTAGATTATTTAAACAAAAAACCAAAAAAAAAGAAAAAAACTTTGACTTTATTGTAAAGGATCAGTATAAGGTACTAATTAGTCTGGAGACAGTGTTTGACAGGTTTTTAATAGCTCAAGGCATGTGTATAGTCATGTTTGTATTGCTGTATTATTTCTAATCCATGTTGTAAACAATCCTGTTTAGGAAGTAAACACTACTGACTGTTTTGGTGATTTTACGTATCGATCTTTAGAAAGAGGTAAACTAAATTGTCCACTTTTACAAAATTTTCTTCGAAGAAAAAGTGAGAGTGCTAGGTAAACCAACTTTTTAGCTTTTGTGAGTTCTTAACCCTTGTGGATGTTTCTTGTAAGTTTTACAGTTGTATAGAACTAATATATCCAACTTTGTTGTTTACTTAATAAAGAACCTTGGCTTTCACCAACTACTTCTTCTATAGTTCTAGAGTGCTCTTTAAACCATTACCACAAGGCTGCGACTCTTTTTTAACTCTATTTCAATGTCCAACAATGCATGTACAGTACTCCAAAAAGGTTTTTATAAAGTTTAATATATTAACTATATTATTTTCTGTAGTTTGACTTTTTGAAAAGTTTGATCAAATGATCATCAGAAAGAATTGTATGTAGTTTTTTAGTTTTTTAAAATAATTTTGTATTTTACCAAAAACATAAATAGAATTTTTTTGTTTTACATGCTTTTTCTTATAAAAAACTTTTACTATTTCCTTAATAAGATCAATCTTTATACTTTTCTCTTTTATTATATTTGCTTTAATTTTTTCAATTGCAAGTTTTATTTTAAAACCTTTTTTTAAAGAATTTTTAACTAAATTCATATAACATAAATTATACAAAATTTCTTTTTCTTTCTACATTTTTTTTACTAAATTGTTATGTTTAATCTCTTTTTACTTTCTTTTATTCAATAAATAAAATCTAGTCAACTTAATAATATAATATTTCTTGCATTCTAGCATATTTGCTTTAAATAAAAATTAATATAAAAGTTGTTAGATTCAAGTAGATTTAAGTAATATTATTAAATTTTAGTATAAAAACTTTAAAGCTTGCTTAGTATATTTCATGTTTCATATTAAAAATAAGTTGCGCAAGCTTTTCAAAAAGTAAAAAAAAACGCACAAAAAAATTTTTTTATCAACTGTGATTGGCTAATAATCATGTGATATCAAATTTGATTGGTTTGGAAGATTTCAGAAATGATTTGCATTTCGTGTAACCTTGACGGTCGCTCCTGTTGGTCGGGGATATCCTTATGTCCAGAAAATTCCGAGCTGCTAGCCAAATGAATATGGGTCGTAGTATTCAAAAATTCACTATATATCTAACATTAACAATTGTGTCCTATAAGTAAAATTTCATTCTGAAAACTTTTACTTAGAGGTCGGAAGTTAGTTATCATAGTAAATTTTTGTGTTATTTACGTTTTTTTACAATTTCTTATGTTTTTCGCGTTTGTTTTGTTACACAAGATCCTGTGATTTTATTGGATCCGGATAGGGTCGGAAGTGATCTTCAGCCCGGGATTTTCTGGACATAAGGGTACCCGTTGGTCGGTCGGCATCAGGTAATACCGGATAAAAATAACGAAAAAAATCAAATGGCAAAAATCGAATAATTGGCACAATTGGGATTTAAAAAAAAATAAAAGCTTTTGAAAAATTGAAAAAAATAGGTCGGTGGGTAACGCAAAACGAAAAATCATCTTCGCGTGGCCTAAGATTTAAAAACAATGAAAGGCAAGATTTTCGCCAGAAAAGAAGATGATCCGACTACCAATGCAACTTTCCTTCTTAGAGTGGACGTTCCCTTGCGAGTTGATAAATTGACCGGTATTTTAAATAGAGTTTTATGCACGTACTTTTTACCTGGGTACAATTAAAAGAATCTGTATATGATAACAATTTATAATGAGTTGGTTTACAAAGGAAATTCCGAACTCTTAGCCAGCAGTGTTTTGAGCAAGTATGGAAAGATGGCGATTACCATGACCTTCATTGTGATCTTAGAATAAACAAAAAACGGTGATAGTTGTCCTGTAGCAATTCTTAAATTCTTTGCAATGAGATTTTAACGGAGTTTCCAAATTAACTATTTCGAGCAATTTTGGACATGCTGAAAACTTGGATTTTTGAAATTTTAGGATGTACATTTTCTTCAGGAGAGTTACAATAGACCATATTAGTTCTGTAAGAACTGTAGAATACACACCGTTATCATTATGACGTTATTGCAAAAAATATAGCCTGTCAAACTTATTTTTAAGGCCTAATAAATGATACTTACTGGGAAATTTTGGCCTTTAAAAACCTAAAAATGATGTTCTGGAGCTACGTAGTAATGCAGTAGAATCGTCCCAATGATAGTCGTCACATTAACGTAACTTGCGTAACTATATTACTTGCTATAGTTACGGCAAGTTACGGTAATGTGACGACTATCATTGGGACGATTCTACCGCATCACTATCCGGAACCCTTCCCATCTTTGGATGAGTTCACTTATTTTAGTTATGAGCTAGGTTCACTATATCAATCAACTGGCTCCCGATAAACCACGATTAGTTAAAGCAATGTTGTACTTTGACTGTTTCAAGCTTTTTTGGCCTTGTCCTGTCCCATCCTAGAATGTCCCATCAAATTCTCAATGTTCAGCTTGAGAACTTAATAAAATTTTGTTATCACGTACAGTTTTTTTAAACTACAAATTCGTCCCAAACCTGTCCTAATCGTTCAGCGTACAACACTGAGCTTAAAGTACTTTTATTCGTTTTAATTATTCCTAATTTCATTGATGATTGAAACGTATCTAAGCAAGTCGACGGAATTAGTATAAATATTCTTATTTAGTATGCATACATACGTACGTGAGAATTCACGCAAGATGATACGTACAAATTGCTCCTGGTTCTTAACGTCAATCATATTCCTAAATTAATTTCTGTGCACACGTATCATACTGATTCCCAGGAGCGGCAATTATTGCATCAATGTGAATACGTAGCGAGAAGAATATACGGTTTATATGTATTATTTATGTATCAGTATGAACACTTTCAAATGACTATCAAGGTAAATTAACATGGTTCATTCGAAATATAAATTGAATGAAATCATGTGAAAAAATATTAAGTATTAATGTCAATTTATGCATTTCAAAGTTATATATAGCATGAAATGTCCCTTATATATATATATTTTAGTTTCATTCTTTTTTATCAGTAAAATTTAGCCATTAGATCGTTATTGTTCCTGAGTTCGAATGAAACTTTCTTTATTAGATTAAAAAATTGTTAAAGAATAATAACGATGACGGACATGAAAAATACTATGTCAAGTTACGAATTCGTAACTTCAGGAGCTCCAAGGCAAGAAGGTGAAAGTGCGTGGAGATACCGTTTACGAAGATTATTTACAGTGAAATCAATTAAAAGTCTGGATGAGGATTATCAAGCATCTAAGCTCAAAAAGTCTTTAAATGTCTTTGACTTAATTATGATTGGCATCGGCGGTATAATTGGAAATGGCATATTTGTTTTAGCAGGTAGGTTTGAGATTAAATTATCAGTATTTTCCAGATTATACGTATTAAGATTTAAATTTTTGCATCATTAGGCCAAGCTGCCGCGACTAGGGCGGGTCCGGGTGTCGTTATCTCTATTTTATTGGCTGGACTGACTGCTAGTTTTGCTGCGTTGTCTTACTCTGAATTAGCCTCGATGATCCCAATTTCAGGTTCATCATATACTTATACGTACGCAACATTAGGTGAATTAATAGCCTGGATTATTGGTTGGGATTTAACCTTGGAATATTTAGTGGGTGCTTCCGCAGTAGCTGTTGGTACGTATCACTCTAATCAAAATAAAAAATCATTTGTCCAATATTTGCAGGCTGCTTGCAAAATTGCCGATAATAACTCAATTAGTTCAATTAGAATGAATTTATACTGATTTTATCACGTTCAATTAGTGTTAACCAGTATTAGTGTTAGTATTATCTATATATTAAACCTTTTATTTGTTTCAACAATTATTTAAAAAGGGTGGTCCGGCTACTTTAGGTTTTTCTTTATTGATGCTTTTGGTGTCGAACTTTCATCAGCATGGACCGAATCACCGTTTATATTCAACAGTACAACCAGTTCTTTTCAAACGGTTCCTGGTGCCTATTTCAATGTTCCTGCCTTTTTTATCGTAGTTTTCTTGACTATACTACTCGTCATAGGAATCAAAGAATCTGCTAGATTTGCCACATTTGTTGTCTCTGTGAAACTTATAGTTATCTTTTTGTTTATTATTGCCGCTGGAACTCGTGTCCACAATGAAAACTTTCATCCATTTATTCCACAAAATCAAGGATCATTTTCGAGTTTTGGTGTATGTTTTTTGTTTTAATATTAAATTGTTGGCTAAAATTTTTTAAGTAATGAATTTAATAATTATATTAAAAATTTAGGTTACTGGTGTATTGTCAGGGGCTACTGTTGTGTTCTTTGCGTATATTGGATTTGATGCGATTTCAACTATTGCACAAGAATCCGAAAATCCGCAAAAGGATTTACCAGTCGCAATTCTGGGTAGCTTCAGTATTGTCACATTTATTTACGTCGCTGTATGGTAAGTTCCTCACATTTTATTACTGTTACGTTTTATTCTTGATAACTTTGTCGTTTTTTGAACCTAAATTACTGTTGCATGCCAGAGCTTAAAGTGCAATACATATTATTTTTTAATTGCATCATTTAATAAGAATATACTATTAAAAACTCAAGCAACAAGTTCATACAATTGTAATGTAGTTCCTAATAATGGCAAACGTTATCTAGCGCTAGGTGTCTGGAATAATATTATTAACTTATTTATTTTAAGTGTCGTGTTGACAGGTGTAGTCTCATACACGCAACTTGATAGTCCTGCGCCACTATCTGTAGCTGTTAATGCAATAGGGATGAGATGGTTAGGAATCATTGTAGATATTGGTGCGGTAATTGGTTTAACATCAGTTATTCTCATAACATTGATGGGGCAGCCTCGCATTTTTATGGCAATGGCAAAGTATTTATCTTAATTTCACATTTCAATCAAATTATTTGAACATACATTAATATATTTTATTGATTATTATGTGTAGTGATGGATTGATTCCCAAATTTGCTTCAAATATTCATCCTAAATTTGGTACTCCATACGTAATAACTATAATTACTGGCACAATTGCTTCTATAGCAGCAGCATTTCTCCCAATTGATGTACTTGCCGAATTAATGTCTGTTGGCACACTATTGGCTTTCTTCCTAGTAAACGTAGGTGTTACAATATTAAGATTTACAGCCCCAGATGCCCCTAGAAAATTCAGAGTACCAGGTGGCCCATTTTTGATTCCGTTTATAGGTGCCGCATTAAGTATATTATTAATAGCAACAGCAACAGTTCCAACTATTGCTAGATTATTTATTTGGATGGCAATCGGATTAGTAGTGTACGCCCTTTATGGATCAAGGCGTTCTGAAGTTAATAATCAGGAGATGTGTATTGAAAAAGCTACTGATAGAATTGAGACTTAAATGAAAACTAATCATACGAGACATGTAAAAAAACATATATATATTATTTGACATATTTATACGACATTTTTTTCTTCACAAATCATGTTTTATTAGTAATTTATAATCATAGTGGTTTTGTCAATTGTAAATATAAAGAAAAATAATTATTATCGTTATTGTTATGTAATTTTAAGTCGTAAGAATTCATTCAAGTTAAAATTACCCGATAATCTATTACTACCACTACCCAGCAGCAAGATCTTCACTGATTAGTATTGCTTGCTTCAAATATTAATTGCTATCGAATAGTAGTGGTGTAGAGTAGTGAAGTAAATTAGCAAACACGTGAGTATGGATGATTAGGTCGCAACTGAATATAAAGTAATATATCGTGTATAGTAAGCAAATGTATCTAAAATTTATACAAACGTGACGTTAGACTTCAGGCTTGCTTATAAAATTGGGTCAGCAAATCTAGCGTCATCACTAATAGAGGGCACAGTTACATGATAATCCGACCATCTGATTTATTTTGATGCGCCAATGTAGTCTTTCTTGCAACGAACCTTTTTATAATAAACGCATCTATGCTCTATAACAGTATAAAGAACTTTTTTAAAAAATATTTATTAAAGCTCAGCATCGGAAAATAGTAAACTATTTCCATAAGGAACTTATTAAAATTTTTATTATAAGAACTGTCAGTTCATTATATGAAGGTTAACTGATATATTCATTTGTTGTTCATATGTCGACAAAAAAATAAAGGTGACTCATTTAGAAATACAAGAAAACACGATAAACAAACGATTACAACACATTCATGCTATAATGAAGTTCACACTACAACTTATAAATCACCCTAGCGTCGCCCAAAAAATCAGTTGGATTAGCTAACGGCCGTGGATCTGCCCCATTACATAATTATTTACTAATTTCTGGCCGAAATTAACTTTTTAACCTTTTCATTCCAAAAATAGAAAGTTTTAAAGAAATAGGCCCGCAAAATGATAAAATTAGCCCAGGAACCATTTTCACTTAATGGGAGGCTGTGATTTCATTAGTAAAATTTTGAGTAATTCCGGCCAAATTTTTTGATCGTCGTTCTTAGCCAATCAAAAGTTAAAAATCAACTAGTTGACTAGTTAAATTCCGAGATATTCCGTCTGTTGGTGTTGATTTCTTTAGTTTGATTGGCCAACCAACAAATTTAGTCACATGATAGGATAAATCGATTAGTTGCAACTATAATTGACATGGAAAAATTTTTACCAACTCGGAACACTACGCGGCAGCTAGGGTTAATTCAATAAATTGAAATTTTGCCTTGGTTTGCAAAATGTAACGATTTACGAAATATGTAATAATAGACCTATGAGTATATTTGTTGATTTTGACGTCAAAAATTATAGTTGAAAAAAAATCGCTTTTTGAATTACAAAATTTACAAATTGTGCAAACTATATACATGATATTCTTTATGAAGACACGTATATCAGTGTAGCGCTCTAGGTCTTTTCAATTGATTCCAATGAATACCGCGAAGTTCTGAACAAATGTTGCATAGATACCTTTTTTAGACCTTCAAATGATCGTGATGGTAAGCATCAGCGTAATTTAATGTTCTTCCAGATCACAGCCGATAATCAAACAAAAAAGAAACGGTTGCAATGTATTTCTTTCTGTCTTTGGATATAATTGATTTTTTCAATTTCTTAAATTTTGCATTATCATGAAATTTACATTAAAGTAAAAATTGCAATTAATTGCAATTATTCGCAATTGTAGTAGATTACTATTGTTTTTTTTAAACCAATTTTTTTAGTTGAATGTAATTGCATAACAATTGAGATTCAACGAATCAGATTTCATAAAGGGTACTATCCTGAAATTATTCGAGTAATTCAGGTGGTGCTCATTTCGCCGACAATCACTTCACCAACAGTCAATTCACTGACAAGTTTCTTTCACCGACAAAGTAATTCTGGCTATTTTCGTTAGGTCAGATTAGAATTGGAGTTAAGGTTAGTCAGTGAAATAAACTTGGCGGCGAAATAAACCTGTCGGTGAAATGATACGGATCCTTTCAAATAACCTATTTCAAATCAAATATCATACTAATCAAAAATGCCGTAAAGATTCAAGACTAATCATCAAAAATTATATTCATAATATTCACTGCTATAACTACAAATAACTACAAAAACTAAATTTGTTATTCGAATTAGCAAATTTTTTTAGTATTGATTTTAAAAAAAAGTATTCAAAAATGCCAACACTATAATAATTACTTAACCATTGCGGAATATTTGATTTCAGAAAATTATATGTAACAACTTTTTTGTACATCGGCTTTATTCTTAAATTTTATTCGAATACAAGCACTAATCGACACAAACTCTAGAGTTAAATCATTTAATACATAATCTCATTTATACTAAAATATTCATTTACAAAAATACAATAACTTACAATATTTATTATTCATACAAATAAATCGCTAATTTTACAATATAGTATTATCATTTTTATTGTCAGAAAGCTTCAAAGAAGTTATAGTAGTATTCTTGTAAAGAACTTCCGCGAACGCTTCCCCTACTTCAGAATCAAATTTGTTTTTACTAAGATTCAAGGATGTTAAAGTAGTATTTTTGTAAAGTGCTTTTGCGAATGCTTTTCCAACTTCTGTGTCAAGTTGATTATTTCTAAGACTCAAGTAGTTTAATGCAGTGTTTTTATAAAGAGTCTCCGCAAACGCTTTTCCTACTTCAGTATTAAGCTGATTATTCCTTAAACTCAAATAAGTTATTGTAGCGTTTTTACAAAGTGCCTCTGCAAGTGCTTTCCCACCTTCAGGTCCAAGTTGATTGTTCGAAAGACTTAAATGATTCAATGCAGTATTTGTATAAAGTGCCGCCGCTAGTGCTTTTCCTACCTCTGAACAAAATTGATTTTTACTAAGATTTAGAGATGTCAGAGTATTGTTTTTATAAAGTGTGTTTGCAAATGCTTTTCCTACTTCGGTACCAAGCTGATTATTCTTAAGACTCAGATAGGTCAATGTAGTGTTTTCATAAAGGGCCTCAGCAAGTACTTTACCCCCTTCATGACCAAGTTGATTATTCGAAAGACTCAAATGAGTTAAAGTAGTGTTTACACAAAGCGCAGATGCTAATGATTTCCCCACTACAGAGCCAAGCTGATTTTTATTAAGATTTAAAGAGGTCAGAGTGCTGTTTTTATAAAGTGCTGTTGCTAAGGCTTTCCCTCCTTCGCTGCCGAGTTGATTGTGACCAAGCTTTAAAGTGGTTAAAGTGTTGTTTTTGTAAAGAGCCTCTACTAGTGCATTGCCTTCTTCAAAACTAAGTTGGTTATCTCGAAGATCTAGATAAGTTAAAGTAGTATTTTTACAAAGTGCATTTATTAATGCTTTCCATCCTTCAGAACCAAATTGATTATTCGAAATCTTTAAAGACATTAGAGTTATACTCTTATCAAGAATCTTGTCTAATGTATTTATTATTTCACCGTAAATACTTAAACCTTTAAGTTTCTCACTTGTTCTCAGAAACATTAGAGTTAAAGAATGTTTAATTGCTTGAACCACCTTTGACCATGGATTATATGTTAAATGGCGAGATCCGTGCCCTTCATTGTTAAGCCAATTTGTGATGCTATCATTTGAATTAATTTTAATAATTCTAGTATAAGAAATATAATCAAATAACAGCTTTGGTTCATTTGGAAGTATTATTTCAAATGGTATTAATTGTGCTTGTTCCTCAACGTTTAATGCCAATAGACATGTTCTTACAAGTTTCTCATTTTTAGAAATGTCTAATTCACACCATAATATCGGTACAACATTTCTACACCATTGGCGGTTTACAAGAAGGCATGAAAATAAGCTTCTACCATGATCTTTAAGATGAATAAATATTTCGAAAAGACATTCGTTTGGCAATGCTATCATTTCTAGGAGCTAAAATTTTTCTATAACGTAGTGTAACCATTATATAAACGCCGTCGGAGTTCGGAAGAATGTTTATAGTACGTACGTATGTACATACATGAAGCATACGTAATCATCACGTGATTAGCAAATCACATGAAGTAATGTTGAAAAGATCGATTAGTTGGTTACTAATCGATTGAACTTTTAGACGCCGATAATCGATTACCGTATAAACGCGAAGGAGTGTAATTTCGACATTTGGCCTAAATTAAACTTAATTCGGACCAAAATTCAAATAACGTCCCTGCGCGTTATTTCGCGCTTATATGGGTGATGGACTAGGAAAACCCGCCTTTGACACTTTTCAAACAATCTTGAGATTTTTGATTCAAATTAAAGTGCCGTTTTCTATCTATTTGTATTTTATTTTTTTTTACCCTATGTTGTTATTATAATTTATCGAAATATTTTAACTTGAATTTTTAACGTTCATTTTCTAAATATAGATTGACTGATGACTCAATTAAATTATATTGGTCAATTAGTATGTTATAATCACAAGACGTTGTTTATTCAGTAATTGATATCTAAAAATAAACCAAAAATCCAGGGCAAAACTTTGGGTTTCACAGAAAATAATTGTCATTTTCTCAAAATGAAAAACCTCCTCAAAGGTGGGTTTTTCTAGTTTACAACCCATAAGGTAATTAATTAATCAATTAAAGAAATGATCAATTAGTTGCAAAGAATTAATTGAAAATTTATTTATTACTTATTGTGATTTGCAAAATTTTGTAAAACAAAAAAAAATGATTAATAAGTGTTTTGATGTTATCATATATAGTAATAGAATAAGTTCCAGTAATAGCATATAAAATATATTTGTATTGGAGATTTGGAAAATAAAGTGTAAATTTTAGAAGAATATTTAATAAAGTTGCTGTGGTTATATTAGGAATTGAAGTGATATAAAAGTGTTATGTATAGTGTTTTCAAGTAATTGTAAGCTATTTGTAGTATTGTTAGAGCATGAGAATAGATGAAGAGTATCTTCAATGTTTGTGCAGTAAGAGCAATTAGATGTAATATAAAGGTAAGGATAATAAATATTAAAGTTTTGTATAGTAGATAAGTTATTAGTAAGAATTTGATATGAAAAGAGTATTTTTTGTAAATTATCTTTAAATAAAAAAATAATTTTAAATATAAGAGACTATTTATATTAGTAATATTTTGAAAAAATTTTAAATTCACCTATTTGGCAATTTCTTGAATAATTATAGTATTTTTGATAAAGGTACAAACTTTAAAAGAAATTATAAAGTTGTTTTATAAGAAATAGTTTGAAATATTAAATTTTGAATTATTGAACTTAATAATAGATTTTGTAGTTCCTTATTTAGCAAATGAATCTGCTTAGTTGTATAATGAATCTGTAAAATATGATTTAACTTTGTAAAAAGTAGTATTAATATTTTTAAAATGTTTAAGATAATTAATATAATAAATAAAATCTTAATTTTTAGTTTGTATGAATTTGGAAAATAAAAGAATATTTAAGATTTTTAATAGCAGTTATATTGCTAATATAAATATTTAAGAAAATATTAGATGAAACTATTAATAAAAAGTAAAGAATTGTTTCAAGTTCAGTATGAGTTGAGTCAGAATATGATTATATAGTTGCATTGAATTTTATTAATATATTATATTAGCAAATTCATCTTATACTAAACTTAACATCTAAAGTTTGAAGATTTTTAATTAATCCATCAGTATAAAAGTGTAATTGTATGTATTAAGTTGAGTAATAAAATAGTTAAGATTAATTAATTGTTTTTAATATATTGGTATATAAATGAATTGTTAAATAAGTTAAACATTATAAGATGATAAAACTATTTGTAGTTGTAATAATAGAGATGATTGGAAAAAAATAGTGTTATATATATTGATTGAAGTTAGAATTTCTTTAAAATTAATTTAAATAATTGTTTAATTATTTGATTTGTTGGATAGATTATAAAAAAGATAGAAAGAATAATAATTTAATATTAAATAACAGAAAATTAGAAGAAGTTATAAAAGACCTGAAGTAAATAAAAAGATTTTTTAAAAAAAAAAGTTGTTAAAAAGTAGTTTAATAAGAGATAAAAAATAGTTAATTATTTATAAAATAGAGTTGGTAAAAAAAAAATAAGTTTGAAAATGAGAGTGATAATATTAATTTAGTTGTATTAAGAAAAAGATTTATAAAAAGTAGATTCAAAGTAGGCCAAGTTAGGTTAATGATATTAGATTGATTTAGTTATAGAATTTGGATAAACTATTATAGTTGGTAACCTTTGATAGGTTTATTTGTATATAGGTAAATATTGTTCTATAAAAGTATTTTTTGTTATCTGTAGTTGTAATTTGTTTTAAAAATATAATTTTGTATTTTCAAGACTATTAATAGTAGTTATAGATGAACTAAGAGGAAGAATATCATAGATAATATAAGAGTTTTTTGATATTGATAAGAGATAAAAAGAAATTTATAAAATAATTGAAAAGAAGATATTATTTAAAGCAAGTTAGAAAAGATAAAAGAGTAAAGTATAGTTTTGTGTTTTATAATAGTAATTAATTAAAATATTAACTGAAAGTTAAGAAGACTATATTTTTTTTTTTTTTTTTTTTAAGATGAAGTTTTGCTCATATCTTTATTGATTTGTTAAAGAAGCCTTTAGGGGCTTTTCTGGATATAAATTACAAACTTATTCCAATTACAAATATATTACAAGAATAGAGCTCAGACTATAGACAGACTTCTATTTAATTTATTTGCAACCTAAACCTACTAAAGTGGTTAAAACTTACCTAGATTTGATAATATAAGATATTGTTTGTAGGGTAACTATATAGTATTCAGTATATAGACCAAAGGTCAATTTTATGAAGTGTATTTCCTAGTGATGGGCAGTTATTATCTTCTGTATAAAGTTGGTTAGACAGACCACACAGTTGGCAAACTGTATAGTATAGGTTATAATATTGATTAGAGTAGTTATAAGATCTTCTGTAAGTTGTAAATCTGTTATTTGATGTAATGTTATTGTCTTTTTTCTATTGTATTAATTTAGTAGTATATGGTTTCCATATGTGGTCATATATTTTTTGTAATATTTTAGTAAGCAGTTTGGTAGTTATTAAAGCTGCAGTTTAATGAGATGTGGTATAAGATCTAATTGTAGTAATTAGATCTGTTGGCATGTATCTTTGTAGTGTTATATATATGTTGCTTTGTCTTCGATAGGCATTGTTGACTGATAGGCTGTTATGTTGAGTTAGTAAATCATATAATTGTTGTAATTGTGATTGTGTAATTTCTAGTAATGAGTTATTGTTAATGATTTTAGAAATTGTTTCTGAAATAATACTAGTAAGATTTGTTGAGTTAGGGCACAGTAGCCAGTGCAGTGGGTGTTCTGATGTCTGGCAAGTAATGCAGTTGTTGTGCTGAAAGCTGTTTAGATATAGTTTATGGAGATGGTATAGTGTTGGTAGAATGTTAAGTAGTGTTTGATCTTGAATGATTTGCTTTAATTAAGTAAAAAGTTAGTATAGTTGTTCATTCGTTTGGTATTGTTGTTAAGATATAACCATATTGCATTTCAGTTAATTTGTGATGACAGTGGAATAATGTTGCTTATACAATGTTGTAATGACTACATAGCAATTATATATGCATTACAGATATTTTTAATGACTCGTCTAGTCGGTTGTTTAATTATGTATTTTCCATATTTTAAAGTATATAAGGTGTTGTATAGATTATTGTGTATAAAGTCAAGATATGCAATAGAGTTGTGGTTTGTTGCTAGCTTATCAGCTTCATTGTTAAATATGTTGTTACTATATGCAGATACTTTGTGAAAAGTAACTGTATATTGATAAAATTGAATTAGGTTGAGTAATGAATGCCAAATAGGCCAATATGAATAAGAGTATTGTTTGTGTGTTGAGATTAAATAACTGATAATTTTTTTGAATTTTGCAATAATTAATTGAGAGTCTGTATAGATTTGTATATTGCTGTTGTGTGAACATGTACATATAGCAGATAGTATTGCTATAAGTTCTGCTTTATAAGATGATAGCCAGAGTTTAATACAGGAAGAGATGATTGGAGTATTGTATTATTGTAAATTTGTATCCATCTGATGTTCATGGAGCATTTGTTAGTAGTAAGATTAGTGACTGATCCATCTGTATAAAATATGAAGTTAGTGTATCTTTTATTGAAGTTAGCAATTTCCTGAAGTTTAATAAAAGAAGAGTTAACTTTAAATAGGTTAAATATGGGTGTATTAGTGAGTATAATAGCAAATGATAGTGGGATTGATAGAGATAATCATGAAGTAATAGAGTAAATAAGGTCTAGATAGTTTGCATATAAGTTAAGTTTTTTTGTATTGTTGTGTTTTTTCTATCTTAGGAATTTTGTTGCAGAATTGGCTAGGATGTTAAAAGTCCAATAGTTTTGAATTCTGTTGGAGTTATATATGCATCCTGTGTATCATATATAATTGATAGTTAGAAGTAGGTAAAGGCTAGTATAGGAGGGGTCATGTTTAGTCAGCCAGTTATCAGGAAATTTTTTTTACAGAAATTAATCGATATATAGCATTTAATTTATATATATTATTTGAAAATTAATGATATATATCAATAAACAGATTTATTCTTAATATATATTAAATATCAATGCAAATTGATAATAAGGTATAATCAATAAAATACAGTTATCTATTGTCTTCAAATCTATTTCAATCGTCATAATTTTTATTACATCATTATCAATCGATAAATATATATTATAAAATACACTTTCAAATTTAGAACACTTTAAATATCAATATACCTTTTAATATAATATTACAACATAAAAATGTTCACTAAGTATTTATTTGTTTTATTATATCTTAGAATTATATGAACTATTTTATCTATGCTATCTAACAGTATATAACTATATTGTTTAATTTAGAACATCTCTATAATTCACCAAATTCCTTATATCAGTAAACTAAAGTGAATTCAAGTGGTTCTCTATCTACTTGGTCAAACTTAAGTATTAACAATAACTTATTATATAACATTTATATTAGTATAGATTTAATACTCTTGAAGCTAGATAAAAATATATTAAATATGCTTCTAACTTCGAGAATTATTTTGCTTATTATCATTATTAACTATTTTTATTGGTAAATGCATAATTATGATAATATGCAAATAAAATTAAAGTTAAACTATACTTACTAATCTATACTAATATATTACTTCTTCTTTATTATTACTACTAACAATAATATTTAAAAACATTGGGGCACCATAAAAACTTGACATAGCACAAATTATATCCTTACTTTTTAATGATGCAAAAGAAAATATTTCTATATGATTATCCTCATCAATAGACATAATTAATTCCTCATCAAAAAATTTGTCAAAACCAGTTAAGAGGTTTTGAAAGCCTTCAACTTATAATAGATCTAAATTATTTTTATTTTTCTCGAGAAAATCATTCAGATCTTCTTAATTTAGTGACCACAAAGTTTTTTCGAACCTTTTAGTATAGTGATGCCTCTTGGGAACTTCTTTTTCAGTTAACTTCTGCCACTTAATTTGAGAATAATAATTGCATATGTTAATGATTAATAATGATTATTTGGAATAATTATAACTACTATCTTTAATATTTGTTTTATATAGTCTTTTTTATTCAACATGCAATAAGGTTCTTTTATATAATTTTTATAAAGGGATTCATAAGTCTCTGTAGTCATATTATTTATTAACCCATACTCTTGAATTATTGGCACTATATGATAGCACCAAGCATAGAGTTTTGAAAGCTGAAGACCACTTGGATTGTATTTTGAAAATATTTTAACAAATTCTCTGATCCACTTCATAATGTAAGTCTGCAAAAATAATCATTAGTAATCAAATTTTATAAAAAGCTAACCATTTATTTGCTTTATATCTAAAGCTTATTGCAAGAATTATAAGTAAATAATTCTTCATAGATGGCAATATACATTTGAAAGAATTTGTAATAGACTTGGCATAGCTGTCTATTACTAATTCCTGGTCTTTTATAATTCTCAAATAGATTATCTAGTGCAAAAATAACTATTTTTATTACATTTCACAATTTATCAGCTATTACATATATAATATCTGATATATTCTTAATTATTTTCAAACCAGGATATCATGAAATTATTGTTCGAAGGTTTGAAAAACTTCACTTCTGCATTGTTTATATAAAAGCTCATTAGTATAATCAATTATATACTTAAAGAGACCAAGATCCAAAGTATATATTCAATCAAGTATAATAGCCTCATATATATTAAAATTTCTAAAAATTTTTATTATTTATAACAATATTTATTTTTTAATTTTATTACTAAACTGTTATTTCTTACCTTATCTTCCAAAATGCATTATTTTCAGGATGGATTGAATAATAATGATCATTACTGCTACTAATCACTTGCCTTATCATATTTGGAGTTCTAGATGAAATATGGGTTAAACCAAGATTATTTAAGTCATTCTTTAATATTATGCATTTTTTATATGACTTTTCTATGGATGATGGTTGATAAATATTTGCAAATTTATTAGCTTCAGCCATGTTAGCAATAATAACTAATATACATGAAATAAAGGTAATTATATTTCTATGTATAACATAATGAAGCTCTGATTCTTCGGCTATAGGCTTAAGAAGAATCATCATACACTTTTGAAAAACTTCTCTTTGGAATTTTCAGAAATCTTTGGGTTTTTTTATTTTAGAATCCTTGGCTTTTAAGATTAATAAATATCTGATTAGTGCTTTAGATTCTGATTTATTTCTCTTTGAGTTTGGAATGTTTCCAAGTAATAAAAATATAGTATGCTCAGAAGATTTCTCTATATTGTTAAGGGTTGTTGCATCTGAATTTAGGATAATCAATAATAAATGTTGCCCAAGAAGTAATGATGATTCTTTTTGTTCCTATTAGTCACAATTGTACTGTTCTTTAAAGATGTGTTGTTTTATACTGTTTATTATTTTTTTTCATATTGAAAAACAATTGACTAATTAATACTATTGATCATTAATAAAGACTTTACAGAATTAATTAATAATCAATAAATAAAAGTATACTCAATGTTTTGAAATGTTTAGATAGAAACTTCTTTAAACATTATGTAAAGGACAGTAGAATCATCAAGAAATTCCTTCTCAGCTTTGGTTAATGGTGGAAGTGGTGTAGTATCCAAATTAGAGAACTTGTTAAAAAAGTTTATTATAACATTACTAGCTGAATTTGATAGGTCATATCTAGTGTTACAAATTGTTAATTTTTTCAATTGATTAGTTATTTCAACTAATTGAATCTTTGCATCTAATCAATTATTCTTTAGTCAATTAGTTGCAACTAATTGATGGTTGATGAATCAATTAGTTGTGACTTATAAGTTACCTATTGACTATTTTTATAAATTCATGATAGACATCATTAGGATATTCTATAGTTTAATGATAATACAAATTATGAAAAGCATCATCAAATGAAGCATCTTTATAGTCTTCAAATTCAACATTTGAGTGCTGTACTTTATAAAAAGTATCACCAAATGAAGCATCACTATATTCTTTAATATCACTTTCATCAAACATATTTTGGGATATTTTTTCTATTAAATAAGACACATTAATAGGTTCCATTTCTATTATATTAAGTTTATTTGAACTTAACTCTAATTGGGATAATATTGATATGTTTTTATTCTATATTAAAAATAATTATTTAACAATTATAACAGTACCAAATATGATGCACCTGCTATATTTCAAGATTCAGTAAAATATATCAAAAATTATCAAATACTTTTATCATCATTTGATTATTATCAATATATAATGGTAAAAATTATTCATTATTGTTCATTGAATCTCAAAATACCACAAGTGCATCATAATACTCATCTTGACTTAAATAGTATTTAAAAATTAATATTTGCAACTCATTGATTTGTATCGATTAATTTTTTGTATTATTCGATTCAATTTAATAAAACAAATCGAATGGTATACTATTGGGTCAAAAAAATAACCAATTTACCTTATAGTCTGTTGAAGAATTATAATCAGAGCTATATTCTAAAAGATCCCAAATATTATCATCAAACTGCTTATTTACAATTTAATTTGTAGCATTTTGAGTATAAGGGTGCTTTTGTGAAATATGTTGTGTTAAGGCATAGGCTTTTGAAAATTCTTGATTACAATGTTTACACTCCTAACACATTTTGAGAAAAAAACAAGCGAGATAGAAAGAAAATTTGAAAAAAATTAAAATAAGATAAAAAGCACAAATGAGAATAGTAAAAAAGAAAAGAAAATAGTTAGTAAACAATATAAATCATAAAAACTAGAAAAGAAATAGTTAAAAAAAATCTAAAGTGTAAAACAAATAAAGATTTTGAAGAATTGACTTAAAGTAATTATTATTAATTTTTATCAAATATTATCAATTTTGAGTATTTTTTTTATTTTATTAAAAACAATAAAGTTGTTACAACTAGCATTGTTTTCATATCATAACAAATTTCATGTAATTCACATATACCATAGTAAATACTATCACTTTACAAATATATAAACTTATTCTATAAAAAATTATCATGTTATGTGACAATTTAGTATGTTAATAGTTATATATATATATTTTAGTAAATCATCACATAGCATGATATGATTTTTTTTATAGAATAAATAATTGCCATTTATAATTATAATATACACAATAAAGAGTATTATATTTATATTGTTACAATAGTAAAAAAATATAAGTGAATATAGAATAACTAAATCTCAGCAAATGTTATTATGTGCTATAAATCTTAGCAAATTGTCATTATATGTAATAAATCTTAGCAAATTGTTATTATATATGATAAATCCTAGCAAATTGTTATTACTATGTATGTAATAAATCCTAACAAGTTGTCATTATAAGTATAATGACCAAATAGAAAATGAAATAAGTATTTTTTTATTTTGTCATTTTTTATTACTATGATTGCCATCATTAGATTTTAATTTGATTTATCTACTTGTGAAAGTTTTACAAATTTATAAATATAATAGATTTTTATCATTTGAAAATAAAGAAAATTTTGGATTTTTATTCTTTTTGGAAATAAAACAAAACAACTCATCTCCTTACTCTGCTATTCTTATCCCTACATCTTGCTTCTAAACTAATACTAATAATGCACCACTAAATATTACTAGCCCATACCAATCTTCTTATACTAATAATAATAATAATTCTTCAGATTTAGCAAAAACTATTGCTAGTGTTCATAGTATCTTTTCAAGAATGTCTGGTAGACATCAAACATTCCAACATCAATCATGCCAAAATACAAGCCATCATTCATAATCTTGCTAACCACAATCTTGCCAATCTTTACCAAATAATAATAGAGGCCACTAACCTTCTTGCTCTCGTCATACTTCGCCAAATAACCATAGGGATCATTTATTATTGCTACAACATGACCAACCTAATCCTAAATTATAAAGTAGATCACTGGACAGAAAATTATCCAATCAAAATTAACAACATAATCAAGATGGTAATTAGTATATAAAGTCTTTTTTTTTGAATTGTGTTACACTTTTTTTTTTTAAATTTTTTTTTTTTTTTTTATATTAAAAAAAAAAACTTTTTATCATTAAAAGAACATCACCGTAACCACCAAAGTTACTGTTTTGCCAAAGAATGCTTCTTTGCACAAAACTAGCAGTTATATCTTTTAATCAGGAAGCTGCATAATAACGTACATGAAGTTAAAGCTAAACTAAAATAGCAATAGAGCAAACAAAGTAATGAACTTTCAAGTTAAGTGCTAGACGTAAGTAAATCATTTAGTAAAAGCTTTGAAATATGCATGATTAAGTATTGTTTTTATGAATATATTGTGGAATAGGATATGTTTACCAATGTTGTAAAGCACTTGTTTTCTCAAAACATGTATTCCTCTCAAAGCATCCTCAAGGAATCCTTTAGGAATTATCTGAAGAAAATGTATCCTGACTTTATGTCAAATATAAGCACAAACGAATTTACCAACTGGTTTTATACTGAATAGTTTAGTCTTATATGTTATAACTTTTTATCAATTATAATCACTTATAATTTCTTATAATCTTTTAGATTACTTATTTTATTTATTTATGTTACTAATTAATACATTATAATTATATGTGATAGTTGTTACAAAAAATAAAAAATTTTTAAGGTACTGCATTGCAAAATAGTAGATCTGCCATTTGGCATATATTTGGATATAAAAGACTCCTCTTGTTAAAAAGTAATGCTGTAGCATCTGGCATAGTAAGGTGGAAACAAAAAAAAAAGTCACTAGCTGTTATCACTCTCTTTTTGAGCAAAATAAAAGTGATGCTTTTTGGATAGCTGTAATTGCAAAGTCAGCCTTCTCTATAACTGCAATATCCACCTTGTTTAATGAACATTGTGCTTTCATACTTGCCATATGCAATATCTTATTGAACCCAAGTTAAAAGACATAATATATAAGAAGAGTAAAATGAAATGACATATAAAGTGTTTTTTATTAAGTTTTATCATATATACTTATATAAAATTTATATTAAAAAACATTATTAATAAGTTTTTATTGTAGAATGACTTTACTAGTAGCAGCCTATTCTATAAATCTGCTAAATTATTAACTAATAATGAACTTACAAATAATAAAAGCCAAAGGTCCTGTGCAACTACACCAAACAGCAGTGAATCAAAAGTGGAACCATTATCCCAACAAAGCTACATGATGCAAATATCCCAAGATAATATAGATCAATTGTTTGGGATTAAATCTTATTGTTTTTTTGTTTTTTTTTATTTTTTTTCTTTTTGTAATTTGTAATTGCTATTTGTATTGCATGTATTGCTTTTTTTTTACATTTTAATTGTATTAAATATAATTATAAATAAAATTATAAACAAAATTGGTTTAATAAATTTGATAGTTTGGATTCTAAAATAAATTTAATGTATAGTATATAATATATACAATAGTGCATTTATTTAATCGATATGATATTATTTTAATTCAATATTAACTGCTTATATTAGCTATATATTGATTAATATTGAAAATGATATAAATCGATGTGTATATTAATTGGCTATATAGTAATTATAATTGAAATTAATAAAACTTAGCAGGAGTGATTACTATCGCTATATAGTTGGTTGGTTAGTAATCAATATATATCTATATATGTAACTTTCCCGATGGTATGTAATTGAAATAGTATTGTTATTAGTATTATATTTACATGCTTTTCTAATAATTATTTCTTGGTGGTTATAGTCAAAGATAATTAGCCATGACTTAGATTTAGAGTTATAATGGCCTGTTGTGAATAACAGTGAATTAGAAGTAAAGAAGTTTAATAATGAGTCTATTTGTCTGATATAGTTGTCTGTGATAATTTTGTTTTCTAGTATAGTAAGCCATTTAGATTTTCATCTAGTAGAAATTTGTCCAAGTTTAGATGAAATGTGTATTTAATCCAGAAGTATAGAGTTATCTAATGATGTAAGTTGTTTAAGGTATAAAATGTGTTTATTATATAACTGTTTTTTAAAGTTGTTGTAGTTAGAATGTGTATATAAAAGAGTTTTAATTTGAGTATATGAGTATCATCAGCAAAATTATAGATACGAAATATTTCGAAAGAATTTGCATAGCGCAAAAATTTCGAAATAATTCGAAAAAAATTTTGAAATTTTTGTGAAATGCAAATTTTTTCAAAATATTGTGAAATAAATTTCGAAATTATTGCACTATGAAAAAATTTTCACAATATTGCGAAAACATTTTTTTGAAATTATTGTGCAATGAAAATATTTTGAAATATAGCGAAAGAATTTATCTAAATATGTGGAGTGCAAATAAGATGAAATAAATTAAGAAATTATTTAAAGAACTCAAAAATATTTTAAAATATTTTGAAATAATTTTTTTAAATATTTCATAGTTCATTAAAATTAAAAAATAATAATAGAATAAATATTTAATTATAATATAGTAAAATTAATTTTAAATAAAATATTGGCTAATAGCAAAAAGTTTATTAATATAAATTATTTAATAGAGTAAATCTCTAAGTACATAATAACATATTATATTTATTTTAAGTTATCTTCATCATCATCATATTTATATGGAGAATATTATAAAGTTTTAAATAGATTCGAAATATTGCAAAAATTTTTAAAAAATTGTGATTATGAAATAATTGAAAATAAAGAAAAATTAAATATTGATAAGCTTTCAAGGAGTTTGAATACTTGTGAAAATATTAAAAAAAATTAAAATTCTATAATCGCAAAAGCAATAAATTAAAGTTTATCTAGCTTGTAAAAAATGTAACCAAATTTGCTGAAATAGCCACTAAAATTCTAGAATTCCTTGCTAAATTTTAAATATATTTGCATACTTTTGAAAAAATTTGAATAAATTAATATAACGAACTTCAAAAATAATTCGAAATATTATGAAATATTGTAAATTAATTTAAAGTATAAAAAATATTGCTAAAAACTATATATGAAATCTTCTGCATTATTTGCTACCCATTGTTAAAAAATAAATTAGCTATAATTATTCATATTAAATAATTGATTGCATAAAAACATACAATAAAAATTAAAGCTGAATTTAAAAACAATAAATAATGCAAGCATGCATATAATCGAAAAAATTTTCTAAATAAGGATAATTGTTTACAAGCAGATTAAATTAATTTAAAAGTATATAAAAACACTAAATATAGTAAAGTCATCAAAATTATACGTTAATAATTAAATAAAAGCAAAACAATTTAAAATATTTAGAAAATAAAAATTTTGAGTACTTTAAAAGTATTTAAAGAAATGTGAAATAATTCGAATACATTAGAATTAATTTAAAAAATGCGAAAAAGCAATTAAAATATTAAAAATTAATAAAAAATATTAAAAAACTTTAAAATAATTTAACTGTACAAAATTAAAATAAATAAAAATTAAATTTAGATTACATTAAAACAGTTTAAAGTAATGCAAATATATTTGAATACATTAAAATTATTTTAATAATAAAAGAAATATACATATTAAATTATGATTATTTAAGAATATTAAAATTGCTTCAAAATAATTAAAGCGTGTAAAATATAAAAAGAAGAAAAATTTTTATTGCAATCTGATGCTGTTTTCTCATAATATAAGTTTACTTTTAAAACTCAATCTTACAAAATATTACAACTACTTAATAATCTCTAAAATATTTCATATTAATTCACAAATATTCGCAAAACTTCACAAGAAATCACAATATTTCTATATATTACATATTTATTATTATCTTTATCATCTTTTTTTTTTTTAAATTTTTATTTTATATTTAATATTTTATATTTATTTCTTTACATAATATTTCTAATAGTATTTTATAATTTTTAAATCTGTTTAAATCTTTTTAAAAACTTTCAAAAAACTTCGCAAATTATAAAAATGCCAAAAATCACCAAGAAACAATTGAAATTCAAACAAGTTTTTGTCCAATTGATTGCAGGTTCATCTTTACAAACTACTGAAGGAGTATCTGCAGTAAGGAGTAATGTTTCAACATCTGTTAGAAGGGCAGCCAAAACTTCTGAAGCTATTGAAGCAGCTGATACTGCTAGAAGGTCACATGAAAGTGTTAAAAGGATTGCGCATCCTCCTGAAGGTTTTAAAATTTCTGCAAATATAACTTATATATTAAATTTCTATAAGTAACTTCAATGTTTTTATTTATTTTTTTATATAATTTAGAAAATATTCTTTCAAAAATATTCGATAAGCTTACAGAATTAACAGAAAAAGTTGATAGAATCGAAAGATATCTAAATGAATTAGATGATAAAATTAATGAATCTTATAATTTGTCACAGGAAACCGATTTTATCAAAGTATTTGAA
>CAJVQA010001641.1:0-24716 GCA_910591915.1 Cetraspora pellucida
ATTAGTAGCAAAGCTTTATTTTTTATAAAAATTATATTGTACCACAAAGATCATATAAAAAATGATCTACGTATACTTTATCCTTAAAGATTTCTTTAATGTTTTTAATATATTCATTGTCTTTTAGTGACCACTTGATAAACTTTACACATTCTTTTTTTGTTTCTCTAGACATATTTTGTGCTAGTATATTAGCAAGTAGACTACTGTTTTTATTACAACTTCTTCTACTTGGTACCTATATGTTTTCTTCTAATAGAATTGCTGCTATATCTATTTCTCTTTCTACTGCCTGTTTTCTTCTTTTTTGTTTTTTTTTCTCTTCTGATGTTGAACCTTGTCTCGATTCTTTACTATCCATTTCTATATTCTCTTATTTTACTTCTTT
Organism: Cetraspora pellucida; assembly: GCA_910591915.1. NCBI lineage: Eukaryota > Fungi > Glomeromycota > Glomeromycetes > Diversisporales > Gigasporaceae > Cetraspora > Cetraspora pellucida. The sequence goes on from CAJVQA010001641.1 coordinate 389, forward strand.
TGTTTGCTTTTCTCTTGATTCTTTTTCTTGCATCAATGGTTCTTCTTTTGATCAGTCTATATTTTCATTATTTACTTTTATTTTTTCTTTTTTTTTTGTGATAAAGTCTTCTTCCTATGATCTTCTTTTGCTTGTATTGTTTTTTTCTATTATTCTTTCAATTTTTCTTTCTGTTTCTCATTTGTTTTCTTGCTTTATTTCTTTTATAGCTATTTTTTGTTTCACTATTTCTTTATTTTTTTGTTCCTGAATTCTTTCATATTCAATTAGCATTATATTCTTGTCTGTTTCTGTAAAGTTAAGCTTCTTTTCTGGTTATTCTTTTTTTGCTCTTTTAATTAATTTTCTAGTTTTTCTTAGTAGTGCAACTTCTGCTAAGCTTTGCTTCATAAGCATGGCTACAATTTTATCTTCTCTGTCTGGTATTATATATATGTTACTTGACTGGTTGAAAAATATTTTATTATATATTCTATTTATTGCCCAGTATGCTCTTTTCATGAATATTGTTAAGAGACTTTCTCTATGCTTCATTAATTCTATATTCTATTTATATCTACAGTCTTCTGATTAGTTGTTAAGTTTCCTTTGTTAGTTTGCTTATCTATATGTCAGATTTCACATGTATTGATATATGATTTGTAATATCTATTCTAATTTGGTAACCTGCATGTTTCTGTTGTTGTTTTGCTATTATATGTCTTTTGTATAATGTAAACAGATCTACATTATAGGATCTACTGGCAATTCCCTACTACTGTCATTTTTTGATAAGTTTTTTGCTGTTTCTTTAGTAACTCTGCTATTATTTTGCAGATAAACTTTTCTTCTGCTAGTTTAATGCTTTTCTTGTTACTACTTCTTTCTGTTTAGAGCTATTTAAGGTGTTTTCTATTGATAATTTTGCTAAAATCTTCTTTTTTCTTTAGCTGTTTTTGTGTCCAAATAATTGATAGGAAGAGTTTTATTGTTAAGATTATTAGTTATTAATAACTCACTTATAATTTTAAGATTTTTAAAAAAAGAATTTTTAGATAATAAGTTAATAATTGTAAGAATAATAAAAAAAGTTTAATTCCAAAAAGATCAAAACCAAACTCTTTTTAATAATTACTTAAATGCAAAATCAACAAGAAAGAAAAACTAAATTTTCTTATAAACATCAATAGGAAACTTTTTAGATAGCACTAAGCTAAAAGAAACAGCAACAAAAAATACATTAACAAATCTAAGAACCTAAAGCAACACAGTGCTATTAAAGCAGTTAAAAAAGAAAATTAAAAGTTTTTGAAAAAATTTTAGCACTAAAATGATAACTGTGAGAATTGCCACTTAATCTTAAAAGTAAATCTGCTTACATTATATAGAAGTTATATAGCAAATTAAGCAATAACAAATATATATAAATAATCAAATTAAAAATAGACAGATTATTATACAACAATAAATAAGAGAGCAGAAACAAGGCAAACAAAGAGTTTTCTAAAAAAAAATAGCTATAAAAATAAATAAAAGTTTGTTTAAAATATATAAAAAAAATATAAAAACAATCTGTATTAAAAGAGCATACTGGGCAATAAGCAGTATATATAATAAGATTTTTATTAATGAAGTTAGCAAAACATACTTAATACTAAATAGAAAAGATAGAATCATAGCATTGTTTGCTAAACAAGATCTAAATAAAGTAGCTCTTTTACAAATAACAAAAGAGATAATAAAAAAAGCTAAAAAAGAATAGCTAAAAAAAAAACTAAATATAGTTAAGCAAATACAAGAAGTGATAATAATAAAAGAAAAAAAATTTCAACAGCAAAAGGCTATATTGTTAGAAAACAAGAAGATCAGCACAGAGTGATATAAAAGAAAAACATAATTAACAAGAAGCCAAATGGTAAAGAACTACAAAAAGGTATTGCAATTATGCAAAAAAAGACAGACATGGAGTTAAGTTATTTAAATAATAAACAAACAAAAGTACAGCCATCTATCCAAGAAAGAAAACTTAATAAACAGTTAAAAGAACAAGAACAAAATATCACAAGGTTGAAAAAAGATGCAAAACAAGACATAACAAAAAAAGAAATAGCAAGACAAAAAAAAAATCAAGAAATTTGAAAAAAATTAACAAAGTCAAAATATCATATAAGGAAAGCATATTGGCACCAAGCAGAAGAAACTACAACCTTAACAACAGCCTACTTGCCAATATATTAGCATACAATATGCCAGAAACAACAAAAGAAGAGCATATAAAATTTATTAAATAGTTATTAAAAAACAATAAACATGTTAAAAACATTAAAAAAATCTTTAAAAGAAAAAAATTATAAATAGAAATAGATTTTAATTGTGAATATAACAGAAATGAAGCAGTACAAAGAGTTAGTAAAAAAAAAAGTAATTGGTATAAACTAATACTAGAAAAAAGAAAAGACAGAAAAAAAAAACAAAAATTATACAATAAATAATATTAAAAAAGAAGAAACAATACAACAAAAACTGAAGAAAAGATATATAATAAAAAAGAAAATAAGATCAAGACAAATATAAACTGTTATAAAATTAAAAAGAAGTCTAAAAACAGAAAATACTTAACAATATGAAACTTGCCAACAGATATTAACAAAAAAGAACTAAAATATATCTGTAAAAGATTCAAGAATGCCCAAATACTAAAAATTAAAAGATTAAAATACAAAGCTTTCACTATAGTACAGATAAAAAAGACCAGAAAGTAAGACATTCTGTGGACTTTATTAGTTAACAATGACAAACTAGAACAAATAACTAGAGGAAAAAAAATTATAAAGCAAAAGAAAACCAGAAAAAATATACAAAAAAGCTAAAAAATTATTTAGAAATGTCTTAGAAGTCTTACTATTGTGATGTTTAAAAGGCAAAGCAGTAAAATCAGTTCATATTTCATAAATAGAAATAGAAACCAGAAAAGAATAGCAATAATTATGTTTGCAACATAAGAAGACATAAATGCAGTTTAAACAAAGCCAATCTTGTATAACAACTTCTAAGTTTACTAGATAAATAAAGAAAAAGAGAGAAACAAGAAAAAGAAAAAGTTATAAACAAGAGAGAAGAAGAAGTTAGAACAAATTTAGCCAAGCTTCTAGTGTGAAAGAGAATAAAAGCAACAGAGAAAGACAAAGAAATAAGATCTATTCAAATAAAAAAGAAAACAGAAATAGCTTAAGTCAAGAAGCTATCTTACTAAAAAAAAAAAGCAATTCTTAAAACTAATATAGAAAAAACTAAACAGAAGATACAAATATAAGAAAAGACAAAAAAGAAGATCTTAGAAGAAGATTAAAAGAATTTAAAACACAGAAACAAGAAGAAGAGCCACATCTTAGAATGAATTTGGAAGAAATTAGAAAGACTAGAAAAGGCAAAAAATATAGCTAGGAATGACTTAGCCAATTACTTTTAAAAGTGTTCTAGTTGAATTCATAAATATAAATAAAGAGATTAGAGATTTTCTGTATAATAAAAGAAGAGCCTTTGAAGAAAGAAATAGAGAAAAATTTTCTAATTCAAAAGAAGGAAAAAAAAGAAAAAAAAAAAAGCAGAAAATATAGTGACAAAATACAATTATTTAAAAAAAAAATAGAAAAATAAAAAAAAAAATAGCATGTCACAATATTAATAAGCTTAAAACCAGAAGTTGAAAAATAGAAAATCTGCTAGGCTAGACAGAGAATGAAAAAATAGCATTTTTAAAAATAATAAAAATGAATATTATAGAAAAAAAAAAACTTGTTTCATAATCTTAATACAAGATTTAAAGGTTACTAAGTGAGCATAGTATTGAATAAAAAAAAGAATCAGATATTGGGATTCTTAATAAATGAAACTTAGAAAAAACATGTTGGAGTAGTTAAAAGATTTAGTAAATATATAATAGAAGTAAGACTATATTTTAAACAATTAGTACTAATAGTAATAGGAGTGTACATTCTACTAAATAACAAATTGATTAGTAAAAAAATATATCAAAAAATTATAAAAATAGTAACAAATAGGAGAAAGTATACAAAAATAATTATACTTAGAAATTTTAACTACACAGTTAACAACATACTGGACAGATAGCATTCACAAACAACAGAATATAAAAAACTGCCAATTTTCAACTGGCTTAAAAGCAAAAGTTTACAAACTTATATAGAAGCATACATTTAACAGAAAGAGCATATATATAGTTAAGCCAAGAAGCAGCAACAAAAATTGATTATATCTGATTGTTAGAAATAATCATAGCTGGCCTTCAAGAAATAATATAAAGGAATCAAAAAGTATAACAGATAGTAACTACAAGATACTGTTAATAGTCATATAATTAGAGCATGTAATAGCAAATCATAGTTGTGCAGAAAGCAAATATAAAGATCAAATAAAAATAATATACCTGTATAAAGAAGCAAAACAAGAAGACTAAAAAGAATATACAAAAAAGCTTTAAGTACAATTAAAGTAAAAAATCTGTTAAAGCAATTAAAAGATAATAAAATGAGCAAAAGATATAACACAGATTTGCTAAACTATATATAAAATGCAATAGAAGAAGCCATAATAGAAGCAGCAAACAAACAAATTTTAAAAAAGAAAATATTCAACACAAAGGCAAACAAAAGACAATATCAAAGAAAATTATAGCAATGTAAACACATAATTGAACTACAACAAATAATCAAAAAGATGAAAACAAAAAAAAACCAAGAGATAATAAAAGAAAAAAAAGAAAAGATAAATAATAAACTTAAAAACATTAGCAAAGAAATAGAAGTAGTATTATCAAAGCTATACAAACAGTAGTCAGAAGCTTGAATAGATAACATAAAAAGCTAACAAAAAATTTTAAAAAACAAAAAAAAAAAAAAATAGAAATAAACTTAGAGAAAGTAGATAAAAAAATATAAACAGAAGATATGAAATAATTAAAACTGATCAAAAATAAATAATTGCTAGTTTGTTAAACAAATTATATAAAAAGATAATTCTTAACAGATTTGTAATTTAAGATGATAAAGAAGAAGTTAGTCTAACAACAAAGCCTAAGGCAATTTTAAATAATCTAACAAAGCATTTTGAAAATCAATTCAGAAAATAAAAAACCAACCTAGAAAAAATGCCTAAGGAGTAGAAAAAAATGTACAATCTAAAAGAATAGATCAATAAGTCCTAGTATAAAAAGCTAAAAAAAAAAAAGAATAAAAAGCTACATTAAGAGAACTTAAAACCAATACAGCTTTAGAATTATCAAACATAAGTTATATTCTAATAAAACAAGCAGAAAAAAAATTACAAAAGATTTTTAGAGCTTTTGCAAACCTGGTTTTAAGAAAAAAAAAACTCAAGTAAAAAATTGCACAAGTCTATTCAATTTCAAAAGATGTAAACTAAGGATATAATCTGAACTATATTAGACCAATAGTACTAATTAAGTCTTTTAGAAAATTAGTTACAAAAGTAATAACAAAAAGATTAGCCAAGATATTTACAGAAAGAAAAATACTCAAAGGGCCAAACTATGCAAGTTTGTTTAGCAACTCAACAGAGCAACCAATATATATACTAAATATAATAATAATAGAGACACAAGAAAAAAATAAAAAAATATAAATACTTTTACAAGATATAAAGAAGGAATTTGACTCAGTTCTATTAAAAAGCTTGGAGTAGACTCTTAAAAAAGTTAAAATATTACAAAAAAACAATAAAATATATTATTAATCTCTTTTATAAACAGCAACTTAAAGTGATTACAGCTTATGGCTTAATAAAAGAGATAATAGCAAAAGACAAAATAGACTAAGAAGAAGTAATTTCTTTACTAATCTGATAGCTTTTTTGTGATCTACTATTGAAAAGGATTCAAGAAAATAAATCACTAGGCTACATAGTAAAACAAAAAATATTAACAAGAACAGACATTAATTGTATTACAAAACACAAACAAATAGCAATTGTATATGCAAATAATATAATATAAATTGCAAATAGCAAAGAACAACTATAAAAACTCTTGAAATTGTAAAGAAATTCTTTATAGCTAATGATATTGAAATAAATAAAGCTAAGTCAAATCTTATAATATGAATTTAAGATAAAAATAAAAAAACAAAAAAATTACTTTTAGACAGAGCAAAATAACAGAAGAGCCAAAAAACAAAATTATAAGATCATTAGAGATTTAACTAAACAGCAAAATGAAAGAGTTGCTAGTTTGCAAAAAAGCAAAAAGAATAGTTAGCCAAACAGTCAAAGACCTCAAATATGAAAAAATAACAATAAGCCAAATTATATATATAAACAATATAATAATAATCCTAAAGTTAAGATACCTTTTGCAATTAACAAAAATGTCAAAAAAAATAATTAACAAGATTTACCAACCTATAATATATTTGGCAAAACATAAGTGCAATATGACAAAAACTACAAACAATTGCATAATTAAGTACAAAGATCTAGAAAACTGAAAATTGCTAAGTCAAGAGATAGCAACAAAGCAAATAAGCAGTTTATTTACAGGAAAAATGCTTTAGATAATCTAATAAGACTTAAAATAGCTCAAGAATACCAAAAAACAAACTTAACAAAAGATATTTAAAATTCTGAAAAAAGACTAAAAGAAACAAAATATTAAAGCATAATCTAGCTTGTCAGTCAATAGCCAAAGCAAAAAAGATATAAATAAGTATTAGAACAGAAAATTGTTTGTAAAAAGTATATAGCTATTATTATCAAATTTTTAAAAGTGCTATATATTAATAATAATATTCATATTATTATCAATATATAGGAGGAGTCAATAAAAAAGAGACAAATTTTTTTTAAATAAAAGTTTTCTTAACTTTAAACTTAAATATCTCAACAACTATTTTATTAAAATTTTTTTATTTTTTTATTTTTATTATTTTATAAGCAGTCATGCTAGTACTTTATTAAGATTTTGAAATTACATTTGTAACTATATAAATATTTCTAATATTTAAGTCTAGCATTACCTAGCTATCTTAATAGTATCTAAGTGCAACCTGTCACATTACTTCGAGCAGAAGTAAGCTGCTTGTCTAACTACTTAAAGTTCATAATAAAAAGATTTTCTTTCTTCTATGACAAGCCTCAACATTGTCTTTGTTGTTTTTTTTTCAACTTGCTTTTCTTTTTTTTTAATTCTTTTTTCTTTTTTTTTTCTTTTTTTCTAATTTGCTTTTTCTCTTTTTTTTGATTTTTTTAGCTTTATATCTTTTTTTTTGATTTATCTGTTATTCCAGTTTTTTTTTCTTATTCATTAATTTTTTTACAATGTATTCTTCATACTTGTTTATAAAATATATCTCAGGCTGTTATTGCTATTATGTTCACAAACTGCTGTCTTGATTTTGTGTTTAGAAGCTGCATTAGTTTGTTTTGTATTTCTTTTGGAATTAGGTCTCTTATTAGTACTTTTTCATTTTTACTTTTTCAATTTCTGTTTTTCCAAAGAGCACTATATATAACATATATGAAAGAATTTGAATTTGTTCCTCTTCTTTCAATTTCTTCTATACTGTTACAATAGTTACTTTTTGGTTCTCTTCTAGAGACTTCTTTGTCTCTTGCATACTGCCAAGTATACTTGTATTTCTTTTATTTTATCTTGGCATACTTGATATTTCATCATTGTATATATATCTGGCCTTCTTCTGTTGAGTTCTTTCAAAGTTAGAAGTTTATCTATTATGTACTTAATAAATGTACTTCTTTTAGAGTTGCTTCTTCTTATTATGCAATATATCTCTTAGTCATCTTAAGCCTTTTTCAAAAACAAGTCAAATCATAAATTGTAATTTCTGTTTCTGGCTCTAAACTTTTAACTGCTCTTATTTCTTTCTACTCTGCTCCTAGTCTTGTATTCATTACTAACTTGCAAAGCAGTCTTGCTGATATGCTAGTTTATTTGTTTTTCTACTCTATGCAGTACTCTATCTTTTTACAACTGACTTTTTTAGCCTATATTGTTTTTCTACTTATTATTTTTTTTTTTGCTAAACTATTGGCTTTATTATTCTATTTATTTTTACTATAATTTTTTATTTTAACTAAATCTATCTGAATGTTTTTTGTTTTAACCAAGTCTTTTATCTTCATTATTCATATTGCATTCTTCTTCTTAATAATCTTGTTTCTGTCAGCTTGTTTCAAGCCTCTATTAATGTTTCTTATTGTAGTATTACTATCAGTATATATCTCTATTTGCTTCTTTCTAGGTATTGTTAAAATTGCTGTTCAAATTGCTACCAACTCTGCTACTGTTGATGTCTGCCATCTTTCTAGTCCAAGTGCTACCTCTTTTTCTGGCCATGCTTGTATTTTATTTGTTTGAACACATTCTATATTTATATTATTCTTAGATGCTAGTTCTTTACTATCTTTTATATTGGTTGCAATATCAGTATATATTATATATTTGTTTTTGTTTTTTATAATGTTTTTTTTTTAGAACTTCTGTTATTTCTTGACTGATATCTTCTTCTAATTTCTGTCATTTAATAATCTTTATTTCTAGTTCTTCTATTATTATAAGACCTTTTAGCTTGCATTTACTTGTTTCTAGTCTGTCTATCTTTATTTTGTCTGTTATTTTGTCTATTGCTATCTTAATTTTGTTGCTACCTTTTCTTATTAATCTATTTGAAATTACATTAATGTTTTTATTTATTCTTATCTATTGCTAATAACTGTTTTCTATCTGTTCTTCCTTTCTTATATACCCTTTGCAACTGTTAATCTTATTTGCTACTTTGTTCTCTTTGCACTTCATTTGCTAGTATTCAATTAATACTTTTTTTTTTCTTTTTAACCATCTTTCTAAGCTGTCTGTAATCTCATATACCATATACTATTCATTTATTTTTTTTTTATCTTCTGATATATATTTCTATTTAACTTGCATTGTCTAAGTATTCTGTCTACTCATTCTAAAGTATCTTTGTACTATTCTACTTTCTGGACTACTAAGCACTTTTGATTTAATTGATTTGAACTATTCTGCTTTTTTTCTTTTACTTAATTGGTCTTGATAGTTTTTTAGTTGCTGCTATATAATCAAGTTTTCTTCTCTTGTAGTTGGTTTAGATATATTAAACCTGCTTTATTTACTCTAACTGCTTCTTTTTTTCACAATTGTGCATCTACCAGTTCTTGTATTTTAGTACTATATCTAAAAATTGTTTATAGTTCACTTTCTGTTCTAATATTTATTTTAAGTTTTCTTGCTTTGAGTATTGTAAAACATGCTAAATTATTTTTCAAATATGTTTCAATTTCTGGCTGCTCTTTTGTCTTCCATATGTCATTTGCTAAACCTGCTCTTTGACAGCCTTGTGTTATTCTTAGTCTTATTAGCTGTCTGAGGCTGTCTTGTCTGTTCAGTCTTGCTAAGAAGTCACTCATTTGCTTCATAGTTAACTCTTGTTACAATGTTTTACAGCTGCCAAGTTCTTTGTGTTTTATTATATAGTTTTTTACTGTTCATTGCAGACTGCTTTTTTGTTTTGCTAAACTTATTATTAGTTAATGTATTTTATTTAGGCTTCTGTTTGACATTTTTGTTAGCTATAACATATAGCTTAGTTTGGATATTATTACTATATTGTTTATATATGCAATCTGACTCATTGTCATTTTTTTATACTTTAGATCTCTTATTATTTGGCTTACTATTCCTTTTGTCTTCTTCTTTATTTATATTTCTCACATTTTGTTATTTAACCATATTTTCAATGAATGAACTATTTTATATCTTGATTTTTTTATTATCTTACTTTTTCTATATATTCTTGCTTTTTCTTCTTTTTAAACTTTTGTGTTCATTATTATTAGTTTTGACTTTGATCTATTTATCTCTATATTATTTATTTCAAAGAACTCTTCAGCTATTTCTAAGATCTCTAACAATTATTCTTTACTGCTTGCAATCCATGTTGTATTGTCTGCATATGCAATTGCTGCTTGACAATATCTTGTAATATTGTTGCATTGCATATCTCTTTGTAACTGTTGCTTGACTGTATACTCTAAACTTTTATCTTCTTGAATTCTTTCTAAAAATGAGTCATAGAAAAGATACTATATTAATGGTAAGATTACTTTACCTTGGTCTATTTCATCTTCTGCTATTAGTTATTCTATTAGACCATAAACTGTAATTATTCTTAATTGTCTTTTATAAAAAAGATTCAATATATATTTAATTGTTTTTTAAGATATTTTAACTTTTTGCAATACTAGTTTAAGACTTTTGAGAGAAACTGAGTAGAATGCTTTTTTTATATCCTGCAACAGTATTTATATTTTCTTATTATTTTCTTTTGCTTTCTCTATTATCATATTTAAAATCTGTATTGGTTGCTCTGTTGAGTTTCTTGGAAGGCCTGTGAAGTTTGGTTCTCTAAGTATTTCTCTTTTTATAAATACTTTGGCAAGCCTTTTTGTTATCATCTTTGTTACAACTTTTCTAAATATTTCAATTAGTACTATCAGACAGATGTTATTTAAACTATATTTCTATTTTATGTCTTTTAGTATCAGGTAAACTTGTGCTATCTTTTACTTTAATGAAATTTTTTCTATTTTTAAGCATAAGTCTATAAAACTTTTAAAAACTTTTTATGTTTTTATTTTTGCTCTTTTAATTAGTATATAGCTTATATCTGAAATACCTAAAGCTGTTTTTGTCTTTAACTTTCTCAGTATCTCTTTTTATTCTTTTTCTTTAATTATTCTTTCAACTTCTGTATACTATTCTGTTCTAATACCTTCTCTCAGTTTGTATATCTCTTTTCACTTTTCTATTATTATTTCTAATTTGGTATTTCTTTTTCTAAACTGCATTTTATAATGTTCTGTTACATTTGTCTTAAGCTTTTCTGGCTTTGTTATTAGATATGTTTCATCTTCCTCTTGTTTAATGAATCTATCAAACATTATTTTTTTATATAGTTTGTTTAGATGACTGGTAAGCATCTTCTTTGGGTCTGTTTTGATTATTTCACATCTTTTGTTTATATTTTCTTTTATTTGCCTTCTTTGTGCTTGTTTCCAGTCTTTTTTCTTTTTTTTTGTAAGAGCTTTTGCTATCCTTTCATGTTTTCTAACTAGGCATGTGACTAATACCTTTGTAATTTTGGCAGTTTTGTATCTATTTTGTTGTCTAATGCTTTTAATTGTTTATTTGTCTCACTTCTTTCTTCTTCTGTTACTTTTTAGTTCTTTTTCATCTTTGCATATTTAATTAATCTTTGTAGCTTTATAATATTTTTTTCTTGTTGTTATACTTTTTGACTAGTTCTTCTATTTGCTATTGTGTTGTATATTCTTTTTTTAGATATGTGCTTATTTGCTGCAATGATAATTGCTTTTTCTATTGTATCTCATATATCATTTATTTTGTTTATATGTTTCTTTATATCTTGCACTTCTGTTTGAATGTTTTTTAGACTTTTTTTTACTTCTAATCACTTTTGCAGCTCTTGTATATAATTTTTACAATTTTCTAGTTTTGCCTGATTATATAAATATAATGTTCTTGATTATTCTTTTCTTTTAACCTCTGTTTTACTGTTTTTCTTCATTATATATTTAATCCATATTTCTGCAGTTATTATTTTATAATCGCTTTCTGTAATTCCTTCTGTTTCCTCAATATTTGCCTTTTGCAAACCTAAGGCCAGTTCTTCTAACATCCAAATATAGTTAATTCTTGTTGCAGCTTTCTTGTTTGACTATGTGTAATTTTGGCTTGTTGGATGTATATCTTTATATGTGTCTATAAAGTCTTGTTTTCTCATCCAATTAAAGATTGATAGTCTTTTAAAATTTGCTAATTGTGAGTGTTGTCTATCTAATATATTGTTTGCTATATAATTAAAGTTACCCATAATCATGACTTGTATTTGTCTTTTCTATTTAGTAACTATTTTTACAATCTTTTGTTAAATGTTTTTTCTTATCATCTTGTTACTTAGTAGTATATAGACTTCTATCACTACTAACTCCAATTGCTTGAAATATAATATGATCTTTATTATATATTCACTTATTCTTTTGACTGCATCCATATGCTTTTCTTATTGTTCTTCTATTAGAATTTCTACATCTAATTCTTTTTTCTTATCTTTTGCTACATTTGTTCAATACTTTATATAGTTTTTGTTTGCTGTATATGTTAGAAACCTTTCTTCTCTTTCAGTAATGTTTGTTTCTATAACTTCTAATATTGCAACTTCTTCTTCTGCTCAGCTGAGTAGATTTTCAAGCTTTCATCCTTTGGTTTTTAATTCATTAACATTATGATATACTATTTTAATCTCTTTTTTCTTTTGTTTTCATTTTTCTTTTAGTTAGTTTTGTTCTGCTTTTATGTTCTCTGCTTTTTTTTTTTTTCTTTTCTAGCTTTTTTTTCTTTTTAATGAAAAGTTATGCTTTTCTCAAATATTTCTCTTTTTCTTTGTAAAAAACCTTTAAGCTCCTTATCTGTTTTTATTAGTTCAACTAAGGTGCTCTTAGAAGCAATCAGCTGGGCCTTCTTCTGTTCTTAGCTGCATTTTTTTTATTGACTTGTCTTGTTAAACTTCGAGTCTGTCTAGTCTTTCTAAGATTTTTTGAACCAAGTCTTGCATTTGTAGTTTGAGATTATCTTCTCTTGTTTGTTTTATTTGACTACCACCTTTGCTTTTATTGTTTTCCCTTTTGATCATTCCTTTTTTGTTAACTTTCTGCTCTTCTTCATTTAAATTAATATATATATCTTCTGTATTTGGATATCTTTGACTGTTGCTACCTTCTTTCTTTCTATTCCACTTTTCTTGAAAGTTTTTCCAATATAAAAGATAATTGTTAAATCTTATTAGTTTGGATTATGCTGTTTTTATTTCTTCTTCTGATGCAAAGATGATTGTTGCTGCTCTTCTTTAATTTCTATTTTTGTTAGATAGTATGTAAACTGATTTTGCTCTCTTGTTTTCTAAGCAGTATAGTAACAAAAATTCTGAAACATTGCCTAAAAGCTCTGTTAATCTTGTTGTAAACAAGTTTTAAAAATCACATTGAGTATAATCTTCATTACCTTTGGTTACTCTTGCCAACTTGTAAACACCAATTGACAAAGTTCATAGAATGCTCTTATTAGTAAGTTGGTTTACTTGAACTACTGCTAATGCCTTGTGTTTAGATCTTTTAATGCATATTGTTTGTACCTTCTTGAAACTTTTGCACATATGCTTGATTTTCTTTGTATTGATGTTTACAAGTAAGTTCTATATTGTAAAATAGTTATATGAGTTTGTTTTATTTTCTGTTATAAACAAGTCTTTCTTTTTTTTATATTCTTCTCTTTTAGGTTGGTTTTTTTCCTTCTTTCTCTTTTTTATTGTTATTTTTGACTTGTTGTTCAAGTTTTGGTTCTTTGTTCTTTTTCTTTTTTGGAATAAGCTTGAGCCATTCACTTTTCTTTTCTTGAATTCTGTTTATTGCTACATTTCAACTTGTTCATAATCAAAGTTTACTTCTATTCAGTTGTTTCCATTTTTAAAAACTTCTTTAATTGCTTTAATGTAATAGTTTTTATTCAAATCTATTGCACATATTTTATTCTTTTATTACTTGATTTTCTTAACAAAATATATGCTAGCATATTTGCTTTGAAGGACTTGTCCTTGTTATATACTCTATTTTCTAGTAACTATTGGTTATGCTCAATTATGTTGATAAGAATTAAATCTTTATAGGTTATATTTTTTTCTTTTAATTCTATTATTTTCTTGTTAATATTTTTTATATTTTTCTTAACATCTTAAATAATGTTATCTTTTGGTACCACTGTGTTATTTTTTATTTTTTTTCTTCTTGCTTCTTCTATTTTATTTAATTTGTCTATAGATGTTTGGTTTGAGTTTGGCAAAAAATTTTTTTTTTGCATATCTTGTTATGCATTGATATTTAGCTCTTCTATTTGCTTGATGATTATGATTATCATTTGGATTAGTTTTTTTTGAAGTGTTTCTTCTTTTGCTGCATTTTGCTGTCTTTTTTTTGTTATTGAAGTTTGTGTTTTTTTTATGCTGTTTAGCTTTTCTATCTCTTCTATTTTTTTCTTTTCTTTAAGTATTTCTTCTTTACTCATGTTTGTAATATATTTAGCTAACTTTGGATTCTGATTTATCAGTCTAAGTCTTTGTGCCCATTTATCTATTATATCTTCTTTGAGCCAACTTATTTCTGCTAAACTCAAGGCCTTAAAGATTTGACTATAAAGTAGCATATTACTTAATGTAATATAGTTTGAGTTATTTATTGCTAGGTCCTTTGTTATATATTCTATATTGCTTGGTTCTTTTGCAGGTGTTGTTAGAACTTGATCTAACAATTTAGAATTTAAATACTTTTGATTTTGTTACTTGTCTTCTTAATGTAGTACATAATGTTTATGTTAGTAATTTGATCTATTTGATCTATTCATTAGACTTTTATACTGCAATATTTTCTATTTGAGTTGTTCATATGCACCCTGTATTATGTTACTATTTACTACTAATTTATCTATCTATTTTCTAATTAAAAATGTAACTTTGTTGTTTGTTGTTGTTTAGTCAGTTATATGTTTCTTTTCTGTTTTTTCAGAGTCAATTGTAATTCCTCAAACTTTCGAGTTTTATACTAAAAAAAGAAAAATTTCCTTAAAGCAAGTTTAGTTTGTTAGTAATATATTTTTCACTGTTATACTTTTATTATAGTTTATATATTCTTGAACATAAACTCTTTTTTCTTAAAGACCCAAAGACTGTTTGCTATTCTATTTTGGTCATATTTTATGTTTTGTTTTTTGCTTTATTTTGAAACTGAAGATTAATAAAAGAGTTTTGTAAATTTTATTTTATTAAATTTAATAATTTTTTTATTTTAATTTTATATAATTTCAAGATTAAAATAAAAGATTTTTTAGCAGATTTAATTAAATAGTTCTTAAGTTATTTAAATTTAAAAATTAAAAAAATTTTACTAAAAATAATTGTTTCTTTTCTATTAACTCTCCTCTATATAGCATCCTTATAAGGTATTGTCATAAATAATTAATAATAATATATAACAAAAATTCATTAAATTTACTTAATTTTTTATATTTATTTTCTTGATAACTACTAATCCAAATTAACTTACAGCAATACAAAACTCTCTCTAATAATTACTTGAATACAAAATTAGCAAAAAGAAAAAATAGATTTTTACACAATTATTAATAGAAAACTTTCCAAACATTAAGCAAAAAGAAGCAGTACCAAAAATACACTAAACAAATATAAAAACTTGGAGCAGCACAGTGCTATTAGAGCAGTTACAAAAGAAAAGCAAAATTTTTAAAAAAATTTTAGCAATAAAATAATAACTACAAAAATTGCTACTTGATTCTGAACATAGATCTGTTTACAATATGCAAAAGTTACATAGCAGATTAAGCAGTAACAATCATGTATAAGTGACCAAATTAAGAATAGACAAAGTAACATATAGCAACAAACAAAAAACAAACAAGGCAGACATAGAATTTTCTAAAAAAGTACAACTATAGAAATAGAAATAAATAAAAGTTTGCCTTAAAAGTATAGAAAAAATATTAAAGCAATTTGTATAAGAAGAGCATATTGGGCAATAGGCAGTATTTATAACAAGATTTTTTCAATAAAGCTAGCAAAACATATATAATACCAGATAAAAAAGATAGAATTGTAGCAATGCTTACTAAGCAAGACCCAAATGAGATAGCTCTCTTATGAATAACAAGAGAAATAATAAAACAGGCTAAAAAAGAATAACCAAAGAAAAAACTAAACATAGTAAAGCAAATACAAGAGGTAGTAGTAATAAAAGAAAAATAAATACAACAACAAAAGATTGTAACTATAGAAAAACAAGAAGGCTTACACAAAGTAACACAAAGAAAAGACAGTTAATAAAGAGCCAAATAAAAGAAAATTGCAGAAAAGTATCAAAATAATGTAAAAAAAAAGCAGGCACAAAGGTAAGTTATATAGAAAACAAACAAACAAATATACAGCCTTCTATTCAAGAAAGAAAACATAAGAACCAACTAGAAAAACAAGAACAAATTACAACAAGTTTGGAGAGAAACACAAAACAAGACTCAATAAAAGAAGATATAGCAAATTAAGAAAGAAGTCAAGAAACTAAAAAGAAAATCAATATAGTTAGAATGCCACTTGATAAAAGCATACAGGCACCAAGCAAAAAAAACTGCAACCAAAATAATAGCCCACTCACCAATATATCATCACATAATATGCTAAGAACAACAAAAGAAGAACATATAAAATTTATTAAATAGTTACTAAAAAACAATAAACACATTAAAGTTATTAAAAAAGTCTTTAAAAGAGGTAATTTGTAAATAGAGGTAAACTTCGATTGTAAACATAATAAAAATAAAGCAATACAAAGAATTAGCAGAAAAAAAGATGACTGTTATAAACTAATACAGAAGAGAGAGAAAACAAAAAAGAAAAGCAGAGATTACACAATGAAGAATATCAAAAAAGAAGAAATAGCACAACAAAAAATAATAAAAAGATATACAACTGAGAAAAAAATAAGATCAAGATATGCTTAAATGACTACAAAACAGATGAAAAGTTCAATAACAAAAAATATGTAATAATTTGAGACCTGCCAACAAATATTAACAGAAGAAAGTTAAAATATATCTGTAGAAGATCCAAAAATGCCCAAGTAGTAAAAATTAAAAGATTAAAGCACAAAGCACTTGCTATAGTGCAAATAGAAGAAGTTGAAAGAGAAGATATTCTATGAGTTATACTAGTTAATAATGATAAATTAGTATGAATAATCAGAGAAAAAGAAAACCATAAAGCAAAAGAAAAACAGAAAAAATATATAGCAAAACTTACAGACTACTCAGAAATGTCTCAGAAGTCTTACTGTTATGATATCTAAGAAACAAAGATGTAAAGTTAGTTCATATTTCTTTAAATAGAAATAAAAACCAAAAAAGAACAGCAATAATCATATTTGCAACAAAAAAAAATATGAATGCAGTTCAAACAAAACCAATTCTGTATAACAATTTTAGAGTTTATTGAATAAATAAAGAGAAAAAAGAAATAAGAATAAGAGGAAGTTCTAAAGTAGAAAGAGAAAGAAGTTAGGACAGATTTAGCCAGACCTCGAATGCAGAAAAAGATAAAAGTAGCAGAGAAAGACAAAGAAATAAGACCTATTCAAACAAGAATAGAAACAAAAATAGGTTAAGTTATGAAAGTATCTTACTAAAAAAAAAAAGTAAATTTTAAAGCTGACATAGAGAAAACCAAGTAAGAGATACAAATACAAGAAAAGAAAGAAAAGAAAATCTTAAAAAAAGATTAGAAGAATTCAAGATATAAAAACAAAAAAAAGAGCCACATATAAAGAACATCTTAGCATGAATTTGGAAAAAATTGAAAAGATTAGAAGAAACTAGAGATATAGCTAAAGAAGGTCTAGCTAATCACTCCTAAGGGCATCTTAGTTAAATTTATAAATATGGATAAGAAGATTGGAGATTTTTTGCACAGTAAAAAAATGATCTTTAAAGAAACAAACAAAGATAAATCTTCTAATCCAAAAGAAGAAAAAAAAAGCAAAAAACACAGAGACAAAATACAAAAAATTAAAAGAAAAATGAAAAGAAAAAAAAAGAAATAAAAATTGCATACCACAATATTAACAAACTTAAAACCAGAGGGTGAAAATTAGAAAATCTGCTAAACTAAGCAGAGAAAAAAGAAATAGCATTTTTGAGCATAATAGAAACAAATATTATAGAAAAAGAAAAAAAAATCTTGTTACATAACCTTAATACAAGATTTAAAAGTTACTGGACAAGTGCAGTATTGGACAAGAAAAAAGAATCAGATATTGGGATTTTAACAAATGAAACCTGAAAAAACCATATTGGAGCAGTTAAAAGGTTCAGTAAATATATAATAGAAGTAAAACTATATTTTAAGCAATTAGTACTAATAGTAATTAGTGTATATATTTCACCAAACAAAAAAACAATTAGTAAGAAAATATAACAAAAAATTGTAAAGATAGTAACAAACAGAAAAAAGAATACAGAAATAATTATATTTAAAGATTTCAATTATACAGTTAACAATATATTAGACAGATTGCACCTACAAATAACAGAATACAAAAGACTACTAATCTTTAACTGGCTTAAGAAACAAGAGTTTATAAACTTTTTCAGAAGCTTGCATCTAACAGAAAAAGCATATACATAGTTAAGTTAAAAAGTAGCAACAAGAATTGATTATATCTGGTTGTCAGAGTTAATTACAATTAGCCTTTAAAAAACCAATATAAAAAAAGCAAAAGGCATAACAGACAGTAACCACAAGATACTAACAACAGACATATAGGTAGAGCATATAATTGGGAATTATAGTTGTGCAGAATTAAACACAAAAACCAAATAAGAACAATATACCTGTATGTGGAAGCAAAACAAGAAAATTGGAAAGAATATGCTAAAGAGTTTCAAGTACAATTAGAGTAGAAAAAAGTGCTAAAGCAATTAAAAGATAATAAAATATATAATATGCATTGTACAGACTTAGTAAACCATATATAGAATATAATAAAAGGAGCCATAATAGAAGCAGTATATAAACAAATTCTAAAAAAAAGATATTTAATACAAAGGCAAACAAAAAATATCAGCTAAGGAAGTCATACTAGTATATGCATACAATTGAACTACAACAAATAATAAAAAAGACAAAAACAAAAAGAATCTAAGAGATAAAGAAAGAAGGAAAAAAAAAGATAAACAATAGACTTAAAAACATTAGCAAAGAAATAGAAGTAGTATTATCAAAACTACACAAACAATGATCAGAAGCTTGGTTAGATGATATAAAAGGTTGGCAAAGGATTCTAAAAGACAGAAAAAAAGAAGAGTGAAAACAAACACAAGAAAACAAATAGAAGAAAATATAAACAAAAGATGCAAGATGATAAAAACTGATCAAGGATAAATAATTGCTAACCTGTTGAACAAACTATACAAAAAGATAATTCTTGACAGATTCATGACTCAAAATGAAAAGGAAGTCAGTCTAACAACAGAATCTAAAGATGTTCTAAGTGGTCTAACAAAACATTTTGAAAATTAATTCAGAAAACAGAAAACCAAGCTAGAAGAAATGCCAGAAGAATAAAAAGAAATATACAACTCAAAAGAATAGATCAAGAAATTCTAATATAGAAAATTAGAAAAAAAAATAAAAAAAGAAGAGTGAAAAGATATATTAAGAGAACTCAAAGCCAATACAGCTACAGAGATTTCAAACAGAAGCTATACTTTGATAAAATAAGCAAAAAAAAGATCACAGAAGATTTTTAGAGCTTTTGCAAACCTGGTTCTAGAAACAGAAGAAATGCTAAAGAAGTGAAAAATAGTACAAGTTTATCTAATTCCAAAAGATGTAGACTGGAAATATAATCTAAACAATATTAGACTAATAGCACTTATTAAGACCTTTAGAAAGTTAGTTACAAAGATAATAACAAGAAGATTGGCCAAGATATTAATGGAGAGAAAAATACTCAAAAGGCCAAACTACACAAGTTTGTCTAGCAACTTAACAAAGCAACCAATACATTTACTAAATATGATAATAAAAAAAATACAAGAAAAAAATAAAGAAACATAGATACTTTTGCAAAACATAAAGAAGGCATTCAACTTAGTTCTATTAGAAAGCTTAGAGTAGGCTCTTAAAAAAATCAAAATATCACAAAAAACAATAAAATAGATTATCAACCTTTTTTGTAAATAACAACTTAAAGTGATTACAGCATATGGTCTAATAGGAGAAATAATAGCAAAAGATAGTATAGACCAAGAAAAGATAATTTTTTCATTAATTTGGTGACATTTCTATAATCTGCTGTTAAAAAGGATTCAAGAAAATAAATTACTAGGTTATATAATAGAACAAGTGAAATTAAACAATACAAACATTAATTGTATTACAAAACATAGGCAAGCAGCAATCGCTTATGCAGATAATATTATATAAATTGCAAAAAGCAAAGTTCAATTGCTAAAAATTCTTGAAATTGCAGAAGAGTTCTTTAAAGCAAATAATATTAAAATAAATAGAGCCAAGTTAAAGCTTATAATAATGAACTTTAGACAGAAAAAGAAAGATAAAGAAATTACATTTAGACAAAGTAGAATAACAGAAGAACCAAAAAACAAAATTGTAAAATCATTAGAGATTTAGCTAAATAGCAGAATAAAAAAGTTGCTTGTCTCAAAAAAGCAAAAGAAATAATTAGTCAAACAGTTAAAGATCTCAGATATAAAAAAATGACAATAAGCCAAATCACATACATAAACAATATAATAATAATTCTGAAATTAGAATGTCTTTTGCAATTAACAAAAATATTAGAAAAAATGATAGACAAGATCTACCAACTAATAATATGTTTGGCCAAACATAAGTACAACATGATAAAAACTACATACAACTGTACAATTGAGTATAAAGATTTAGAAAACTATAAATTAAGTCAAGAGATAGCAACAAAGCAAATAAGCAGTCTATTTATAAGACTTAATAGAAAGAATACACTAGGTGATTTAACAAAGCTTAGAATAGCTCAAGAGTACCAAAAAGCAGACTTAATAAAAGATATTTGAGAGTCTGAAAAAAGACCAGAAGATATAAAGTATTGAAAACACAATCTAGCTTGTTAGACAATAGTCAAGGCAAAAGAGATAAGAATAAATATCAAAGCAGAAAACCATTAATAAAAAGTATATAGTCAGGAGATAAGAATAAAAGACTTAGTCAAAACCAAATTATAGACAGCAAGTAGTAATAAATAAATAGATAGAATTTGCTATATATGAACCAACTCATTAATATAAAAAGAGAGAGCCTAATTATATAGAGACAGCTCAAAAGTCTTTAAGGGCTGTCATGTAAAGAAAAAAAAGCCAAATAGTTTAGCAAAATAGAAAAAAAGATGTTAAAAATACAAACAAGCAAAGAAATATATGACTAATACAAGATCAGTAGCTACAATAATCAGGTGCTAATGATTAATTAGACAAAGATATCTAAAGACAGAAGAAAGAAAAAGTAGATTATACATGAACCAAAGCACAACCAACTACTTAGCAAAATAGTAAAAAAAAAAAAAAAATTTTAGCTAAGCAATGGCATTTGCAAAAAGTAGAAAAAAAGATATATACTAAAATAAGTAAATGCAAAGGGTGTGAAAACAAAACAGAACAAATAATAGACAGCTACAAAAGGTGAATAAGATAAAATAATAGTATAAAAGCAGTTTTAGAAACATTAATAGAAAAAAGCAATAATAATATTAATGTAATATTAAAACAAATACTAGAAAACAAAACAATAAAAAAATAGAAAAGAGAAGAAAGAAGACTAATTGAGCTAAAACAAATAGAAGAATTAGAGATAGAATTAATTAAAAAACAAAAATTAGATAGTAAAATTACAGCTTACTTAATAAAAGTTCAAAGAAGAAACAAGATGAGAAACAAAAACAAATATACCTTTTATATAAATGAAGTATTATATAAAGAAAACTGAAAAAATAGTGTAAAAAAGATAGACATTGATTTGGCACAGATTAGCAATGAAGAAGACTGACCAGAAGAAGAAATGATATTAAAACTGAAGGTTGGCCTTCAGCAATAACAGCAGAATTAGCAGCAATATGGCTAGCAATTTTAACCATACCAGAAGAAAAAAATATAGAAGTGCATACAAATAGTCTAACAGCACTAAAAAATATTAATAAAGCAATTAAAGAGTTAGAAGATGACAAGATCTTAAAAAAGAAAAATATAACATGGATAATGAATATTGTAAATCTAGTAAAAAGTAAAAGTAATAGAATAGAACTGATTAAAGTTAAGAGTTACAATAATAATAAATAGAATGATAGCAGATATACTTACAAAGAAAGAAGCAATATGTAGAAAGACAATATTTACAGAAAAGATCAAGTGTAACAGAATAGAGTACTATCTAGAATAAAAAAACAAAAAGTTGATATATCTCAAGACTTCTTTGCAAAATAGTTATGAATGCTAGAATCAGAGCTAGTTTGAAAGAAACAAACCTGATTCAAGTACTAGAACTAGAAACAGAAAATATTTAATACAATTGGTCAAGCTTTTGGAAAGAGATAAATAAAACAAAAGGTACACATTGTATAACAAGAAAACTCAGCACAAGAAGAGCAACAGCAATCAAATATATAATGAATAGCCTATTAATGTTAGAAGAATTAAACAGAAAAAGACCAAAAATATATACAATGACAAATTACCAAGTATGCCAAAAAAGTAAAAAAGAACTCAGACACATCTGGCAAGCTGCAGTAAACAAAAAAGCCTGTAGAAGAGAATCCAAAAGGTAGCAACAGCAATAGTATAAAATAGTCTTAAAGAAAAAAAAAGATAAAAATTCTACCTCGAGTACTATATAAGACAATATTCAGAAAAACAGAAGCAACGAAAATTGTTAACAGAAGAGCACTAATAAAAAAACTAACTATGAATAAGATTGAAAAAAGGATCAGTCAGATTTTAGATAAACAGACAACACAGAGATGTATAAACATAATAACAAAAACAGTATGAAATATATTCTATGACCAAGTATAAAGAGTCTGATATGAAAAAGTACAAAAATAAGAAAAGAAAATTAACATAATGAGTAAAATGAAAAAAGGCATTTGAATTAAAAGAAGGTTAGAAAGTAGAACAGAAAAAGATAAGTTAACAAAAGAAGAAAAAAAGAAAAAAAAAAGTAGTTTATCTCTAACTGAAATAGTGTACCAGATTGCACTTAGATACCAATAGAGTAGCTAAGTAATGCTAGACTTAGATATTGAAAAATTTTATGTAATTATAAATGTATATAGTTTCAAGAATCTTAATAAAATACTAGCATAATTACTTAAAGTTAAAAAAAAAAACAATTTAACTCAAATTTTTATTATAGATAGTATATATGTTTATTTATCTTATACTAAATTTTATCTAATTTAAATTAATAGTTTACAAGAAATCACTTGTAAATAATAATTAATTTTTTATAAAAAATTAATTATTGTTTGCAAATAATTTTTTATAAATTATTAATTAAATTAAATAAAATTTTAGTATAAATATATATATTATTTATAGAAAATTTTAAGCCAATTTGAATTAGTAATTATCACAAAAATTAAAGTCAAACTTTGAAAAAATTTAACAAATTTTATAAAACTATTACTAATTAATAGTGATAATATTTATTTAATATCATTATATATCAAAAATCATTATTTATCTTTATAATATATATTAATATATAGCATTTAATTAATATATATCAATTATTTTTAATCAATATATATTAATTAAATACTATATATTAATATAAATCTATTTAAAAATTTTGGTAATAATAGAATAAAAATAAGATATTTAATTAGCATTAAATCATAAACAGCAAGTAGTAGTACAATAAATAAATAGAGTTTGCTATATTTGAACCAACTTATAAATAAAAGAGAAGAATTTAATCATATAAAAACAGCTCAAAAGTTATCTAAGACTATTATATAAAGAGAAAAAAGCCAAATGATTTAGCATAATAAAAGAAAAGATGTTAATAATACAAACAAATAAAAAAAATATATGACCAATACAAGATTAGTGATTATAACACTTAGGTACTAACAATTAATTAAATTAAGATATCAAAAGATAGAAAGAAGAAAAAGTAAATTGTATATGAATCAAAGCATAACTAGCAATTTAGCAAAATATTAAAAAAAAAAAAAGATCTTAATAGAGTATTGGTTACTGTGAAGAGTAAAAAACAAAACACATATTGAAATAAGTAAATACAAAAACTGTAAAAATAAAACAGAACAAACAGTAGACAATTGTAAAAGATAAAATAAGATAAAGCAATAATATAAAAGCAGTTCCAAAAACACTAATAGAAAAAGACAACAAAATTAATATAATATTAAAACAGATACTGTAATAGAATTTTTTTTCTATATTAGTATATATTTATTTTTAGCTCTATATTATATTTTATATTTTTTTTAATATCTTTACATAGTTTATAGATTATTTTATTAGTTTTAATCACCTATTTAATAGATTAATATTTATTTTATTAGTAGATTT
>CAJVQA010001642.1:0-24704 GCA_910591915.1 Cetraspora pellucida
AATATTATTATACCAAATTTTATTTATATATTTTAACAATTTAAAAAAGTAGATCAAAGCTAAAAAAATGCAAAAACGCAGGCAAATTTGCCTGTGTTGGCCTACAATCTAAGGGATAATATATCATAGATATAGTTATTCATTTTTCAATAAATAGTTATATTAGAATTTTAACTTTAAAAACACAAAAAAATTGACCTTAATAAATATAACTTAAAAATACAAAAAAAAAAATGTATACTCAAAATGTTGTCAATATTAAAGAAAGCAAATATTTCTTCTATTATAAATAACCAAATTAACATCTAAATTCACAAGGCTGCATAGTAATAATATTGCAATATTTTCTATATGCAATTCTTGTACTAAAATAGATAGACAAAATAGACAGAATGTCAGATCTGCCAATGTTAAAAGTTCTTAACTTTCAACCTTAAATTATGATAATGATAACAATAATACTAAAATTCTAGTTATAGATAGTAACAAAATAATGAAGATTTACTTTTTTATGAGTTGTGATCTTGAAGCTTTCATAATTAATAACTTTAAGAATAGTGAAGCAAAAAATGATCCTGTTGAATTTTCTGTAATAGTAAAAATTAAAAGAAAGTTAGCTAATGATGAAACACTATCATCTGAATTAGACTACAATAAAGAAGATATAAAGTTTTGCAATATTGTTAATATTTTAATTATTTCTCTTTAAGTAGGATTAGGTTATTAT
Source organism: Cetraspora pellucida (assembly GCA_910591915.1). Lineage (NCBI taxonomy): Eukaryota > Fungi > Glomeromycota > Glomeromycetes > Diversisporales > Gigasporaceae > Cetraspora > Cetraspora pellucida. The sequence goes on from CAJVQA010001642.1 coordinate 728, forward strand.
TAGAAACTTAAGAATCTATATATAAATAAAAAAAATAGTCAATATATTGGATGTGCAATGGCTTATTTAAATTGCACTCAATAACTTGATCATAAGTACAAATCTCCAAATGACCAGCCTGTGAAGAGAATAAGCAAAGCACAATCTGTTATTAAATGCTATTTATATAATAATACTATAATAATCAAAATTGATCTGTGTGAATAGCAGGCTATAATGTCTGTATAGCACTTAATAGCCCATAAGCATTTAATATACAGAGAAACGAATCTACTAGTAAATGCTATTACATGGATACAAAAGAATATTAGTCATAGTATATAAGAAGTAGAATTTTATAAATGACTTCATAATGAAAATTTAATTAACCCATCAATATATACATACTAGCAAGTGTATTATTGGATACACAAATTTTCATTAAAGCTGTATATAACTAACATGGTCAACCAAGTGAAATCAGCAAAAAATTTTCTTGAACAAAGAGAATTAGCAAATATAGAATACATAGTCATTCAATATTATAAGAATGACTTCATATGTTCATTTGGATTTATAACTCCATTTATTCAAAATTTGCAAAAAGATCATATTAATGAAATTATTATCGATTTTATATTCAAAACTAATCAAAAGCAGTTCGAATTATTTTCAGTCAATGTTAATTGTAGTAGTACAGAATTCCACTTGCATATTTATATATAGATATACATGCTGCATCAGAAAAATGCCTTTTAAATCTCAACAATATTGTACACACAAGAGGTGATATGCTTAGAGAATTTTCATTGAGCTCTATAGTGAAGAAATTTTTTCAACATTCATACTTCTTTACAAAGATTTAGATAAAATTGCTGTTACCTAGGAGGCATAATTTTAGATAGCAGTAATTCAACTTTGTTTCTGACATATGAAGCATGCAATTGAATGCAAACTCAAAGAAAAAAAACCTAGAGGAAGTCAATATTTTGCACAAAAATACATCAACAATTTGTTTTTATTGATCTGCTCTAGTTTTCTAATGAGCAACAAAATACTTTATGTTCTAAAGATTTTGTAAAAGAATTATTAAGTATAGTTAAAAGGCACACAATAATGCACTTGCTCATCCCAATTAATAAAAATATTTTTTTTACAGCTAAGCAAATTTATCACCAGAGTGTTTTAGAAATTTATCAATTTTGCTAAGAAAAAACCTTTTTAAGCTATAGAGCTATTTGTAGATAAATTGGTATAATAAAAAGAATTGAATGCTTTTTGCTTGTGCATCTTATTCAAAAGCCATACCCATCACTAGGACTACTATAATTGTTGAATCGCATTGGCATATGCTTAAGTATAATTATAAATATAACTGTAATCAGCCACATCTTGATCATTTAACACAAATTTTAATGAAAGAATTAGTGTCAGACATAGAAAATTCTTGATAAAGGTTTTGCTACAATCATGATTTTTCTTCATAGTAGAATTTATTCAAACATAATTGAAAAAATGCCATGAAGAAAGATGTAAATACTAAGAACAGAATTACATTGACATAAATATCTGAGTCTGCTTATGCCCTGTCTTTATATATAGTTCTTACCTGATATGCAAACATCTAGTAAATAAATATTTAACAGAAAATTCTGGGTTCTTTCCTCAATTTACTGCCACAATACAATGTCATAACTACCTATTAATTGCTTTTAGTGAGATAAATCATTTAAGAATTAATCTAGAAAATAACACCTAGAAAATCTCTTTACAAGATAATAATGTAATAGCTAAAAAGCCAGAACTAGTTCTTAATTCTAACATTAGTATGCTTATTAGTAATCAATATACAATTATTAAAAGCAAAAAAGAAGAATTAAGAGCTAATATGAAAATATATAAAGCATTGATAAAAATTATAAATGAAAATATTAATAATAATAAGTTTTTTAAAATATACAAGTCACTTAAGCAACCTCTCATTGCTGAGACTATTGCATGCATTGAAGCCCTTAATGCAAAAAAGCAGCAACAAATCTGGAAACTACAAAAAAACAAAAATTTAGCATTTTAGTTACATTAATGACTTTTCAAATGAATTATACAACAATTTTTATATCGATACTCACTAACCTTGTTCCTTAAATTTATATATAGTCATATTATCTTATATTCACAAATGAATAATAACTTTATGTTAGTTCTAACAATATAAAATAATACTTATTTTTTTTAAACCTTAAAACTGTAACTTCATAGAGTATTTTCTTATTAGTATATCTATATATTTTTTTTTTAATTATTAAACTAGTCTTTTGAGAACTAGGGCTTTTTTATTCAGTATTATAGAACATGATAACTCATGGTCTGATTGCCTCAGAGAAGCTACCTTACATTAGAGAGTACATCTAGCTATACATATACTTTTGGTGTCTAATTTAAGTAGTTTGCCTATATATAGGTTCTACACTAGCTGCTATACCTGCAATCCAACTATGGGTGTTGCCTATCTAAACTCTCTGTACTGCAATCCTTACTGTTATCACTAGAACATTTTCATTACACAATGTCAGTCGAGAAGTTCTAGATGCTTACCCATACCCTTAGGACCCCTGTTTTATTTCATGCAGATTATTCTCAAAACATTATTACTAGAGTCTTCTGTATCCCAAATTACAGCTAAACCTAGTTTACAATCCTTGTGAAGTTCATACAACCCCAGTACCCTTCTTTTACAATCTCATCGTTATCTCATCTACCCTTGCAAGTTCTTCTATACTACCAATTCAGTTAGCTTTGCATGATATGACTTTATGCTCGGATCAATTACTGGCCAGGTTGGTGGACCCTTTACCTAGAAGTTCTTGTCTGTATAGATCACCTGCTTTAGGTTTTCTTTAGCAGATCAAGATCTTCATAGGTGGCTTCATTGAAAGTTGTATTACCTTTCTGCTCAGAATTTCCAAGCTGGTTTCTAATCTGAATATATACTTTCTAGATTTATTCATATGATATTATATACTTCCAAAGTTAGTATTGATATAACCAGAATTACAGGATCTACAAACCCCAGATCATGGATAAGTTTGCCAGAATAGATCTATTTTTCCAAAATCTGTCGCCAATAGGAATTGAACATTGAACCTACTACTTGGAGAATAACAACTTATTACTATACTAAGATTGCTATCCTCCTTATCAGTGTATTTTAATTATCTTATATTATAAAATAAAAATAAAAATATGTTAGCATTAGAATAAACAATACTTAAAAAGCAATATTACATCATATTTCTTATCAGTATATCTTAACTTATCTTATATTTACAAAACAAAAAGAAAAATATGTTATTCTAAAAAATAAACAATTTAAAAGTGATATATAAAAGTGATATATAAAAGTATTACTTGAAAAGTAATACTTATCTTTAATATTAAAGTTTATAACAATAATCTTAAAAATATTTTTAAAAAGCAAAGAAGTTAATGTAATTTTATACTAGATATTAGAAAGTTTAATAGTTAAGTGAGTCTGATCGAGTCAGAAAATGATCTACAATTACATGATCTTGATATTTTTATAGCATGGCTAGTCTAGTAATCATACTCAGATGCCCAGATTATCATCTTAACCTTAGAACTAATTTATTTTTAAGATAAACACCTAAAGCCTTCTGTACCTATTTTTATAGCTGATCTAGATATCACTATAATAAAACTAACATTTGTAATTAGAGCTGACCATTAAACAGCTATGCTTTTGTAAAGTTTATTTTGACTCCAGCATTTATTTTATAGCATAATCCTGGTACTTTTAGTATATCTCTGCTTTTTTATTTATCTTTTTATCAAACTTTCAATTCAAATAGTTAGTATAAGACTATAACTAATCCATTGGTATATTGGATTAGTCTGATATTCTTTTTCTCTAGTTCATTCTAACAACCTAGTTAGTAGTATTTTCAAGACTCCCAACCCAAAGGTTCTTGTCTGTCTGGCTACTACAACCAGATACTACAATTTTAATATCTATTTTTCTAGACTAGTCTTTACAATAGAGTTATCAAAAATTCAGCTATCTCTCTATTCGAGTCTTTCCAAATAGACTTCTTGTTACCCAATTTTAACAGATTTACATAACCACAAAAACTTATCTAATGTTTGCATTACCTAATTTGTCAGTTTGCATTTCTTTGTGTAATGCTATACTTACACAAATACTTCATGATCTGTTAGTCATATTGGTGTAATTATCATTACAGATATCCTAATCCAATTATTAGTAACAGTTGCTATAATATCAATATTACATAGATAATTATCCAAATTTTTGCTGTCGATGAGATTTGAACATCTAACCTACCACTTGGAGAGTTAACAACCTGACCACTTTACTAGGTTACTACACTCTATTTTATAAAATTTATATTTTTATAAATAAAATTAATTATAATAAAAAAATTTATTAAAAATATTTATAATTTATACTAAGAATTATTAATAACTTTTCTAGATTAGCCAATTAAATTTAAAGCAATACTTATGTAATCATATAGGAATGTTCAAGTAATTGTATAATGATAAATCACGTAATCGAATAGACAATAAATTGAAATCCTTAAAATATACCCAGAGTAGAGGTTATTATCTTGTGTCTCAATTTTAGTTTTTTAGAATTAAGGTTAGTTGGCACATGATGACTAATTTAAATTTAATTTGTTTATTTTTGGTTATAGGTTAAGAGCCTATATCTTAAGTACATTTTAAGATCTTACGTGATAGTGCAAGTCAATAAAATTCACATGATATTATATTATGTAATAACCCGAATACAGTAATACAATATAATAACAATTAACAAAATTAAGAAAATATAAAACAAATAACCATTTTGAAATTTTTTATACTCAACTATAATTTGAGCATGTTCTATTCAATATCTCTTCTGAATGTTTAAATATGTTCAAACTTCTTAAGCAATTTTACTAATATCAATATATAGCACCAATACCAAACTATGATTGGTAATATAGAAGCTAACTTTATCATTATTGTGCAATGCTGATAAAAGATATACAGCATAGCTATGATTAGAAAAAAGAAACATGCAAGCAAAATTTTAGTAACTTATATAGTAATAATTCAATATATATAATTCAGTCAGGTATTTAAGAATGATCTGCAATAGGGGCCTGCAAAGTACCTATTTTTGAGGCCCAGCACGGCCCGCAATTAGGGTTAAAAATTTTTTTTAGGCCCGGCCCAGCCCACATATGTTAAATTTTTTCTTCAGCCTGGCCCGGCTCGGCCCAGCTCGGCACGGGCCGGGCCGGGCTGCGGAACCCAACGCAGGCCTCTAATCTGCAATATACTAAGAGGTTACGTATTCTAAAACCGATTTCTATTTAAAAAAAGGTATTTTTTATTATCTAAAAATAATAATCAGTTTTAAAAAAACCTTCAAAATATTATTGCAAAAGTTATTCTATGAATATGTGTAGCCGAGGCAGTTGTGTGCCAAATAACAACAGCTAATAATTGGCGCAAATTTCGTACTATAGAATTAAAAAGAATTTTCCAATTAAAGATCTTTATTAAAAAGAATTTTCCAATTGAAGATCTTTATTAAAAAGAGATATGATCTGCATTACACGAATTTGAAAAATCCTGAACCGCAACTAATGGTCAATACTTTAAGTCAGTAAATGTACATATCATTAAAACCATTTTGGCTTGATTAAAAGTATTTCGGCGAGTGTTTCAGAAACCTTTACGTATGCCGAAACACTTTTGCCATGCCGAAATAGTTTTATGAATGTATACTAAAAATTATAATACGTATAAAAATGCGGCTATCAATTTAGGTTATGGCTTGAATTTTAAATTTCGAACAGTGCAATCACTTATAAAAATTTGATCAGCCTGACAAAGCATTAGCAAAAAATGTCGGGAAGGTTTAATCCCCTAACCTAACGTAACTTTAATCCTAAGTTAATTTAATAAAATACGTATTAAATCACAAGAGACTGCTTTTCTTTAGGTATTTATTTAGATATCATCCCAAAATTTGAATATCGATTTGGAATATTCTTGAAGAATTCTTAAATATATGATCTACATACTGTATAAGTTGTATTCTTGATATTATATATAAATAAGAACTATCTGCATCAAAAAAAAGCAATCCTAACCCTAACATAACCTTTTTGTTTGAGTAAACTTAAATGCATGTTTATGCAACGTTTGTCGTGAAAGTTCCCATGATGCTTTGCAGTCAGTGTGACTATATGTTACACGTTTCAAGATATATATTTTTCGTATTTTTCACTTCGGACATTTTCTTGTTAACTTTTGACTTATTATCCCTTACATTCATTGATAATATTACATTTCGTAAATTTAGTTTTAAAAAAACTTGTCCCTTATTATAACCTTTTCCAACGCGTTAAGCAACATAGATGAATCTAATTGCTGACAAGAATTTTATCTTATTATTGCAAGAATTCCTAACGAAATAGATCAAGTTGGGTTGAAATCGATAAGAAAAAAGCATTCGTGCGTTATATCTTGTTATTATAAGAATTTTCGAAAGGTTTCTAATGGAATGGATAACAAGTGCCTTTCGATATTTACACTGAACCTTGTCATGCATGTGCTATTATGGACATGGTTTTTCCTTGTTAAGTATGCTCTTATTATGGGCATGGTTTTGAATAGATAAACGCAAAGCGTTTAGAGCATTATTCGAAGTCAGCTGATAAGTTTATCAAGTTGGATATTGTTATTATTTAGGTTACAATGGCCAAGTTGGATATTGTTATAATTTAGGAATTGTGGTTTAAATAGTAAGTCGAAGTAGATGGCTGTTGCAATTCATTACATTGATAATAATTGGAAATTTGGTGGATTTTTATTCGACATAGTGGTAGTAATAACTAAAGTAGATACACTATAAATATTGTATTTTTTTTATCAATTATTGTATTTTTTTTATCAATTATTGTATTTTTTAAGTTCGAAATATAAAATAAAATGACTAGTCCCAATAGCGATTCTAATAATTGTCGTCCTTAATTTGGTCTAATTTACAAATTAAGTCAAAGTAAATAAATAGTATTTTATGAACCAGACCGAATTAGACTAGAATATAACGATAATACTCGATCTTTGGTAAATGCTAAATAATTCACTATTTAATACTTTAAAATTTTGAAGTTCGGAAACAATTTATAGTAAAAACGGACATTTGTCTACAAAAGCATTCAAACACAATATTTTAAAAATTATAATTCTCATTTGAGAACATAAAAATTTGTAAATAGCGCTATGTATAAAATTTTGAGAACATTCAAAAAAAACAAACTATATATATATTTTTGAGAACCTAAAAATTAAAATTTATGTTGAACAAAAAAAAAAATTTTTTTACTATGTATTTACAATACCCGGAGTCTTATTGGAGAATATGATTATCTGAAAATTCGCATCTAAAAAAAACTATGTCTTTAGGTACGTACTTAAAGTTTTTTCAAAGTTTTAATACTTTTTTGTTTATCTGGCTTAATAAATTTAGAAAAACTTATAATTCTTGTCGTTGGCTCTGGTGGTCGTGAGCATGCCATCGTCTGGAAATTATCTCAATCACCTAAAGTTGAACATATATTCGTAGCCCCAGGTAATTCGTCTGTTCAGGTTGACAGACTGTCTCGAATAACCAAAAACTAATCACTATTCTAGTCATAGTAAATTTATTATATGGATCATTACTATCTATCAAAGTTATTATGACTGGGTCATTTGGGTCGATCTGTTCAGAACACTAATTCAGGTTAATTAATTCCTTTTAATATTTAATTTAGGTAATGGAGGTACTGAAAAAGGGATTGATAAAGTGTCTAATGTTAATATTGGTGTCAATGACTTTGACAATTTGACACAGTTTGCACTGACAAATAATGTAAGTTGATATTAGACAACTGCTTTGGATGTTTTATGAACTTAACACAAACTAATTAATGTGTACTTTTTATATAGGTTAATTTGGTCGTACCTGGTCCCGAGCAACCTCTTGTAGAAGGCATTGAACTAGCGTTTAGGAAGAGTACGTTTAGTATGATTTTTTTTGGTAAATTTTAATAGTTTCATTTTAAATGATTATACTTTTCATTATATAGTTGGGATTCGTTGTTTTGGTCCATCTCCAAAAGCTGCTATCATGGAAGGTTCCAAAACATTTTCCAAAAATTTCATGAAAAAGCATAATATTCCTACTGCCAATTATGAGGTTATCCATTTTATTATATTTTTCATGTTTTATATTTTACGTAATTTGTTTTTAAATAATTTTTAAATCTTATTTTGCTTGTAGAATTTCTGATTACGAAAAGGCCAAAGATTTTTTAAAATTGGTTACTTATAATGTAGTCATAAAGGTACGAATATGCTTAAAATGCTTGCTCATAGAATTTTAATTAACTTTCCATGTTCACCATAGTTTATTTATGGTTGTCAAGGCTTCAGGTCTAGCTGGAGGCAAAGGCGTCCTAATCCCTACTAGTAAACAAGAAGCTTTAGATGCATTGAAAACAATAATGGTTGATAAAGCATTTGGATCTGCTGGTAAGATTTATTTTTTTTTTATATTATGAAATTTAACATCATTAACTTTAATCTATAAAAATTTCTTATTACTAGGCAACGAAGTTGTTATTGAAGAATTTCTTGAAGGTCAAGAATTGAGTGTCTTGACTTTTTCGGATGGTTACACTTTTGTATCTCTTCCTCCTGCTCAAGATCACAAGCGCATTTTTGATGGTGATCAGGTGACAAACAGTTGTTTTTACATCATGTTATTTTATTTTATTTCATAATATTACTTATTTAGATTTACTTCGTGTTTAGGGGCCTAATACTGGTGGAATGGGTTGTTATTGTCCTACTCCAATTGCAACGCCAGAACTTAACGCAAAGATAAAGAATACAATTATTAAACCTACTATTGATGGCATGAGACGTGATGGTAAACATACTATTCCTTGTTTATAATGAAATAATATTATCAAAACATAAGTTTAACCACTATCTTTCAGGCTTCCCATTTGTTGGGATGCTTTTTACTGGACTAATGATAACTGCTTCTGGTCCAAAGGTGTTAGAGTATAACGTACGTTTTGGTGATCCGGAAACTGAAGTTGCTTTACCACTTTTAAGTGATGATTCTGATTTGGCCGAAATAATGCTGGTAATATAAGTAATATTACCTAAAAAACTATTTGAATAATTATATAGTTAAATTCATGATCTCACATATAATTTTATAACATTGTGTAATGTAGGCATGCGCTGAAGGGCGATTAGATTCTGTTCGAATTAACACAAAACCTAGCTTTGCAGCGGCTGTTGTCATCGCCTCTGGTGGTTATCCTGGAAGTTATCAGAAAGGAAAACAAATTTTTATTGAAAATATTCCCTCTGGTAAATTTTTATGATTGCTAATCTTGTAATATATCATTAATACATTAATATAAATTTGGTAATAACCATAATGCTTATGATGTAGAAACGTTGGTTTTTCATGCGGGAACTAGCATAAATGACGGTCAACTTGTTACTTCCGGTGGTCGTGTGCTTGCAGTGACAGGAGAAGGACGCACATTAAGAGATGCTGTAAATAAAGCATATGAATGTATCAAAGTGATTCAATTTGAAAATATGGTTTATCGAAAAGATATTGCTCATCGGTAAGGTGATATAAAATTTGTTAGTGTTATGTCATCTTCTCTTTCTAATACAACATTTGATATATATTCAGTGCTTTCTCATATTTGTCTCAAAAGCCTGCAGAAATGACATACGCATCTGCTGGTGTTTCAATTGATTCCGGAAATATGCTCGTCCAAAAAATCAAATCATTGGTGAAGAGCACTTTACGTGACGGTTCTGATTGTGAAATAGGTGGATTTGGTGGCGTTTTCGATTTGAAAGCTGCAGGGTTCACTGATCCTATTTTGGTAGCAACTACCGATGGTGTAGGAACTAAATTGAAGATTGCACAGGCTGTCAACATCCATAACACTATTGGTTCGTGCTTTTTTTAGCAATTCGGATTTAAAAAAAAAAAATCATTTTTGAACTAAACAATTTACCATACTATTAATTAACTAGGTATTGATCTTGTCGCCATGAATGTCAATGATTTAATTGTACAGGGTGCTGAACCCCTATTTTTCCTTGATTACTATGCGTGCGGTAAATTAAATGTTGATGTTGCAAAAGACGTAATAGAAGGTATTGCAACTGGATGTTTAGAATCAAAATGCGCTTTGATTGGTGGAGAAACGTCTGAGATGCCTGGAGTTTACAATAGCGGTTAGAAATAATCCCAATAATATATGTAATATATTCTTATTTATCGCAACGTCTTTCTAATTTGATGTAATAACTTAATGTGCAGGTGATTATGATTTAGCAGGATTTGCAATTGGGGCGGTAGAACGTGGAACTATACTCCCACGTAAATCTGATATAAATGTTGGAGACATTCTTATCGGTATTCCATCGTCAGGCATTCATTCAAATGGTTTTTCATTGGTTCGAAAAATTATTGATAAATATAACCTTGGATATGAATCAACTTGTCCGTGGAACTCAAAACTCACACTTGGTGAAGAATTACTTACACCAACAAAAATTTATGTCAAGCAATTGTTACCATTGATTAAGAAAGGTCTTGTAAAAGCAATGGCACATATAACGGGTGGAGGTTTTGTGGATAATATACCAAGAGTCTTTCCTGAACACCTCGGAGCTATTATAGATTCAACATCATGGAAAATACCGGAAGTATTCAAGTGGCTAGCAAAAAATGGAAATATACCATCTAGTATGTATATTTAAGTTTTTTAAACATTACATCTCTGATTATGTATGTGAAAGTTTTTTTAAATACATTTTTTTAACGTTAACATATTCTCGTCATAAATAGACGAGTTATTCCGAACATTTAATTGTGGAATAGGAATGGTCTTGATTGTATCGCCTGATGATAAGATTAATGCTATAAATTTACTTAAACAGTGTGAACCCAGTTTGCTTCAGAACCGAGGGTTTGATACCAATATCTACGCAATTGGTCATGTAGTAACAAAAGAGATGAATAATGGAAAACATGTTGTTATTAATGGAATTACAGAATTATTTTGATTATGAAAAGATTTCTGTAAATATTTGTACATACAGATACTTCATGAATCTTTAGTTTTATTGAATATATCATAATTCATCTAAACAAATATATAGCTAAAAATTTTGATCAAAAATAAAGGTTGTTTCATTAAGCAAGTATGTTCTAAAAATTTTTTTTTTATACTGTACTTGTTAGTCTGATTTTTGCGGCACATTCTATAAACATGAAACCTAGTTTTTCCTATAATTATTACCCGAGTTTAAAATAGTGTTACAACTCGAAGGCTGAAAAGTCGTTTCGTTTAGCTTAGTTTACAACTAATCTATTGAATTGTTTAAACGCCAACTAATCAATTAATCGATTGGAGAACTACTTAATTGCAACTAATGAATAGGGTTGGTAATTAGGGTATCATACTCTGTATACTTCAAACCAGACTAGAGTGTTGTCAATATATCAAATGGAATATTCAAACCAGTTTTGCAAACTGAATATTAAACTAATATTAGAACTTAATACTCCAAGCTGGTTTGGATTGAAATTAATTTCAATTCAATTCATCAACAACCTCAATAATAAATTAATCAATTAATTATCGTTATGTATTTATTTAGAAATAAAAATGGTTAAAAATGTATTTATGGTATTTTATATCTATATACGTATGTATATCGTCCAAAAACTGGCTAATTAATTAGTGTTATATTAGTTGAAATAGCATAATTGAAATTGGAATATTTTTTTCTTATACTTAACATATAGACAACTGATTTGGTGAACCATTTTAGACTTGAAGTTTTATAATTCATTAAGCTTAGCCTGAAAATGAGACAATAGAGATTTTAATGACATATTACATATATGTCGTTTACTTGATTTTTTAATGAGGTAGCTTAAGATAAAGTCTTAACACATTTCTGATGTTTATTTCTGAAGTTTATCGCCTTTATAATCACTTTCTCAACCCAACATAATGACCATTTTGAGACCAGAGTTGGCAATTGGGCGGATTGGATATATAAAAATTGTGCAAATTGGACGGACATGTAAAGCTCTATATGTACAATTCAGACCAAAACAATTGTACATACTAGGAATCGGAAGCCGATATAAGTCCGGAGCATGAAGAAGAGGAATCAATGTCATAGGCAGAAGTTTGTCTGATTGGCTAATAAATTCAATTTAATTTTACATTATTTATACAGTTTAGAGTACTTTTAAAAAAACGAAAACCAACCATAACAAAGTAAAAAAAAACACTGCATAGAAAGTTTCATTAAAACTTTCGGACTCTATAGGACTCTAGTCAAAAATAAAATCTAATTCTCGTCCGTTTAAAAAAATTAGCTTAGTAATAAATTGGTTTTGAGAAGTTATTACTATACTAACTTTTTTAATCAGATCATATTTTTGGCTATGGAGTCCTACAGCTCTAATGAAACCTTCTATACAGCTTTTTTATTTCATTTATGATTAGTTTTCGTTTTTTTAAAAAAGTACTCCAAACTTTATAAATAACGATAACGATGTAAAATTAATTTGTATTTATTAGCCAATCAGACCTATGAGGAGGATCCGAGTCGGTTCCATCGGATTTAGTACGGCATTTAGCAACACAAGTCAACCATTTCTAGGCCAAAATTTTCAGCTGGGCAACTTTACTTAATGATGAGTTAGTAATGATCTTGGGCAAATTAGTTAATTCCGGCCCTTCCGATCACTATTTCGAGATATTCCGACCCGGAAATCCGGTGACCTCCCTGCATGAAACCATTTGGGAAAGAAAAAAAGTCATCATATATACGAACGGATATAAGGTTTGTGACAAATGTAATCATCATTCACATTTATACTGTGTAAAACGTGCAAAAAAGTAGCGGATGGAATATATAAGCGATAAGAAACAAAACTTTGAGAACTAGTTCGCGATTTTACACATGATATCAAACTCCAAACTATTTCAAATAGCCAATCAGAATGCATAAATTTTTTACCAATAGTAACCTAGTAGACTAGTCTTGTCAGAAAAATGTCACTATCACGTGATCATAGATCCTTCCCGACTAGGGATGTTAAATTGCGAATCCAGTCCGGTCCGATCCTTTAAATCACATGAAAATACAATACATTTTATAGGACTTAGATCCTGTATCAGATCCTGAATTGAATCTATCGAATAAGTTCATCCAATCAAATTAATTTTGTATTGTTATCATAATTCCAAGTCCTATAAAATGTATTGTGTTTTCATGTGATTTAAGGACCGAATCCTTACCGATCCTGCAGGTCCTTATAAGGACCGGTTAGGATTCGATTCCAAAAGACCGATTAACATCCTTATTTCCGACTGTAGCTGCAGATCGATGGATCATGTTGATAGATAAGTAGTATAACGTGACTTCACATTTTATATAAAATAGATTTACTAAGTGTTACCATTACTCTCTTTATTTGACTTACGTACATACATATTATAAGCAACGGGTCTAGAAGGAACATAGGGACAAGAAACAATAATAATGCAAACGGATTTTACAGATCAAGTGTCAAAACCAACACTTCTAATAAGGACTTAGGTTTTTAACTTCTACTTCATAATGTATGTATATACGTATGAATTTATCTTTAAAAAACTTGGGTTAATGATCGTAGGTTAGTTAATTCAACAGGATATGTTTATATTGATGTGCTTATATATCGGTTTAATATTTAGATTAGGTTAAGATTTACTAATCATTAAAATTTGATATGAATTATTACTATAGAAGAAAAACTAATAGGTTGTTTTATTTATGACAAAATTATATTCTTTTATATTTTTAATTTCTTTATTCATAATAAATTCTTAGTTTTTTATTATATTTTTTAATTGGATATAAAATGTCAAAAATAATACATATTTTTTATTTATTTTTTTTTATATTATTTTTAAAGATTTTACTTTATGATGATTATTTTATTAACATATATAATGTTAGTTTATAATTATTTTACAGAGATGAAGATACAGCTAGTTGCATATGTAACTTTTGGTTGCCTATTTTAAGTAGTCTGTTCTAGGATTTTATATTAAATATTGTATTTATTTATTTTTTTTTAATGTTAAAGTTTCTATTTTTGAGATATATTTTTATTTAAGTATATAGAACATGGTATGCCATCAAAGGCTACTTTACATTGAAGGTTATAACTAGTCACATATACATTTTTGATGTCTAATTTAAAAATTCGTTTATATATTACTATATAAGTTCTATACTAGATATTATACCTGCAAGTTAACTAGAGGTCTTGTCTATTTAAATTCTCTGCATATACAATTTTCCTTGTATCATGAGAACATTTTCAAGATTATATCTATTCAAGTTTTCGATATTGATCAGTATCCTTAAGACTATTTTATCCTTAACAGAAAACTTACTAGAGTCTTTATATTCTATACATACTGATCTAGTTTTATGCAACATGTTATAATTATCTAACACTTGCAGTTATAAGAATTACTTGTTTAATCATTATATTACATTATTTTTATTCTTATAAAGTTTACTAGAATTCTAATACCTATCTTTCTGGTATCTTCATAATCATTTTTTACTAGTCACAACTCAGAACTATCAGTTTTATTTTAGATTACCAATCTAGATGACCTAATATAATATACTTTTGTATTCTTTTTTTCTGATAAGTTTAGCAGTCTGACTAGTTATATGCTTTTTTACATATATTTATCATCTGGTTTTAATTTTTGGTTTCTATAAAGATGTTTCATGAGCTTCAACTGGTCTAATGATATTGTTAAAAGTTCATATTATCTCTTTATTCAGATCTTGGTTCCTTAATCTTCTATACTTAGTGGTCTTATCATAGGTTGTATCGAAGTCTTATACAATATTAGTTATATATTTCTTTATATATATATAATATTACACTTCATATAGATGCCTCAAGCTTCTAATTTTAGTAGAACCTGACTTGGTGTATCTGAGTTACAGTTGTATAAGGTCAACTGATCAACAAAAGATAGTTATCATAATATAGATATAATTTTTAAATTTTGTTATAAGTAGAAATTGAACTTTAAATCTGTTACTTGAAGGATAACAATCTAACTATTGCATTAGGATCATTATCTTCAAATGTTATATTTATAATCTATTAAGAGATTATTTATTTAAACTTTTTAAATATCTGTTATTAATTATTTAATTACTATTATATTTTCTTATATATATTTAATTAGCATATATCTAAGAAGCATAGTACTTTTTTTTTTAAACCTAATTTTTAAATTGTTATACTATATATTTTAGAGTATAATACTTGTTAGTAAAATTCAGAAGATTTTATTTACTTATTTTATAGACTATTAATAAAGATTTGTTTTTGTAAAAAAATTTTTTTTTAAATATTAAGATAAATATTTGTAATTTAGGATTTTATTAATAATATATTTGACTAATAGTTGCATTACAATCATAGAAGATAACTATGAAAAAAGTATACAACTAGTTATTTATACAACTTTAGTTATTATCTAATTTAAGAATCTGCTTAAAGGTTCTACATTAATTGTTATATTTTGAACTTGCTTATAAGTTTCTTATTTAAACACTTTAGTTTTTATATTAATTCATTTACTTCTACTTATCAATAATTCTAACTAATGTTAGTGAAAATATATTATGATTACTAAGTCTTTAAAGTAGTTCACTCATATGAAGAACCTTTGATCTTGTACTAAACCTTTCAGAATCTTCTGTATCTTATTTTTATAACTAATCTGATATTATTATAGCTGAAATCAATACTTACAGTTAGAATGTATTATTAAACTGTTATGCCTTTGTAGAATTTACTTTAACTCTGATACTGACTTCACAACATATCTCTACTACTTTGGTATTTAATTTATATTTTACTAAGTTCTCAAAGCAAATAGCTCAAAAAAGCTAATTATAACTATACACTTCTGGTTTATATGTTCTCTAACATGTAATTTTTTTCTTTAAAATAGATTCTAACAGCCTGATTAGTTCTATTTAACCTTTTTCCAAAAGCTGATTCTTTGCCTAACTTCATAAGTTCTAGCTCTGTTTCATAAATCTAGTCTTTATAGTAGTATTATTAAAAGTTTAAGCTATTTTCCTATTTGGATCTTCCAAGTAAGTTTTTATTTTCCTATCTGATTTTTGTAATTTACATAGTCTAAGAACTTATCATAGATTTACACTACCCAATACCAGTTTGTATTCTTTTGTACAATATTGCATAAATGCTTAAACCTTACATTATGCTAGTATAATACAGGTTATAAATATCTAATTTCAACTAATCATAAAAAACAGTTAATTATAACACAGAAAAAATTGCAAATTTTTACTATTACTGAAATTTAAACTTTAGATTTGCTATTTTACTAAATGTGTGACTAGTTATATGCTTATTTTATATAAGTAATATATAATATATTAACTAAAAACATAAATAAAAACATTAGCTACTATTAATATCAGTCTTAATATATAAAAAATAAAATAAAATAAAATAAATATTATTTATTTTAATATTTTTATAAGTTCTAATATTTTGAATAAACATTTTTTAAATTTTATATTAGATATTAAATTAATTTTTTTAATTTGAATATGTTTCAAATTGACTACAAATTCTCTATATTTATAGATTTTTATAAATATAATAAATTATATATTGTTATAGAACAAATTATTATTATTAATTTTTTTTTTTTTTGGTATTAAGATGACCTCTTTGGTCTTTTGACTTTTATTAATCACTTATCAGTATTGTGGTTCAATGAACAATTACAGAAGAGCATACAATTGGCTATATATGTAACTTTTCTATATTACCTATTTAAGGAGTCCGCCTGAAGGTTCTTCACTAATTGCCATACCTAATATCCCTGCTTGGGTGTTCTACTTTAAACTCTCTAAATCTGTAATCTGTGTTAACATCACTGGTCATCTCAGATGTACCAGATCATCATCCTTAATCTTAGGACTAATTTATCCTTGAGATAAACCCTCCAGAGCCTTCTGTACTCATTTTTACAGTTAACCTAAATATTGCTATGGCAGAACTAACACTTGCAGTCAGGGCTAACCATTAAACCACTATGTTCTTGTAGAGTTCACTTAGATCCTAGCATCTACTTCATAGCATAACCCCAGTACTTTAGTATACTCCTGCCTTTTCCTCTGCTCTTTTACCAAACTTCCAATTCAGATAGCCTATGTAAGACTATGACCAGTCTATTAGTATATTAGGTCAGCCTAATATCTTTTTCCTCTAGTTTGTTCTGATGGCCTGGTTGGTGATACCTCTAAGACTCCTAATCCAGAGATTCTTGCCCGTCTGGCTACTAGGACCGGGTACTAGACCTGGATATCTGTTTTGCCAAGCTAGCCTTTACAGTAGAGTCATCGAAGATCCAGCTATCTCTCTACTCAGGTCTTCCCAAATAGACTTCTTGTTACCCAATTTCAATAGATTTACACAGCCACAAGGACTTATCTAGTGTTTGCACTACCTGATTTGTCAGTTTGCATTCCTTCGTATAACTCTAACATTGCACAGATGCCCTATGATCTGCCAGTTATACTAGTGTGACCGCCATTACAAGTATCCTAACCTAATCGTTAGTAACAGTTGCCATAATACGAATATTACATAGGTGATTATCCAAATTTTTACTGTCGATAGGATTTGAACACCCAACCTACCACTTGGAGGATTGACAACCTGACCACTTCACTAGGTCGCCACACCTTATTATTATTATTTTATTATTTATTATTATTATTATTATATTAATATTTAATATTTCTTATCAAGTTACATTACTCTCTTTACTAATTTTTAACTTTCAAACAAGGCTAAAGCAAATATATAGAAAAAACACAAAAATAGCCTAACAAACTTTACTTTGACTTCTAAAAAAAAAGACTTAGCAGACAAAATACAAATACTTTATCTTAATAACAATACAAGTAAAGTCTTGTTAAATAGAACTTTAGTTGGCTTTTAAAGTTTTTTTATAAAATTTTTGAGAAAATTGAAAAACTGTATTAAATCCAGAAAAACAAAATTGAAGCATATGACCAGTGTACAACATAAACAAAATTAAAAATAGCACTTATATTATACTAAACAACAAATAGTAATAATAATCAACCTTATTAGAAAATAATAGATAAGTATAATATATATAACAAATAAATAAATAAACAAAAAAGTCTAGAGATAAAAATACAAACAAGATTAGAGTTATCATGCAGCACAAATCTAATTCAATATATCAGAGAGTTTAGTAATAAAAATATGATATATATAGATAGCAAAATACTAGCAAAATACTAAATTTAATTTTATCAAAACTGATAAATAACCTAAATAATTTAGAATATATAGCAAGAAATCTAGCAATTTATGACCCAAAAAATATTACACCAAATAATCTACTTCAGTATAGTCAAATTTTAGAATTACTTAAAATAGCAGAAGTATGCATAATGTTATATAATATTATAGAAGAATGAGCAATAAAATTAGTAACAATAAACATAAATCCAAAAGTCATTTAATAATTAAAGAAATACAAATAAGAGAGAAATATCTAAAAAAAATAAAGTCAAAAAGAATAAAAAAACAAAAGAAGTTAAAAAAACAGAAATAATATTATCTACAAAGAAGGAAAGTTAAGAATATAACAATAAAAAGAAAGAATAAATCCAGACTTACAAAAAGTCATAAGACAACTGAAAACGCTAAGCATCTTAATCATACAGCAATCAAGCCTTAGAAGTTCTCAAAATATAGCTGTAGAAAAATTGTCAAGCACAACAGAAAATAAAAGCAATAACTAAAAAAGAGAAAATAGAAAAGACCAAAAAGTTTTAATCAATAGCAGAATATATAAGCTTAAAAAAAATATTAAAAAAATAGACAAAAGAATTACTAAACTAAAACAGAAAAAAAAATTAAGAAATCTCAAAAATAACAGACACAATAGAACAATGTCAGTGGTTATTAAAAAATCATATATGTAACAAAAGTAGATTATTTAAGTCAAACATATTAACATATCTAGTATTAAAAGAAAACAAAAAAAAAAAGTAAAATATGCTTAATGGATTTTTCAAAAAAATTATCATATTAAATTAATCCAAGAGGTATTCAAAAATGGTAATAGTTGAATAAAAATAAACTTTAACTATAAGTTTAGCAGAGATGTAGCAATAGAGAGAATCAAAGAAAAAAGAAGACAAATAGTTTAAAATTATTCTAGAAAAACTAGAAAGCCAAGAAAAAAAATGAAGTTAGTAAGCACACAAAAATAAGAAAAAAGAAAAAAGAAAATTTAAAAATTTTAAGAGACAAAAAAAAATGAAAATATTAAAAAAACTTACTTAACAGAAAATGAGTTAGAAGTAAAGTCATTGCTAATATTATGAAATTTACTAGCTAATATTAATACAGAAGAAGTAGATTATATATGCAAAAGTATTAAAGAAGTGCATGTAAAATATATTAAGAGATCTAAATACAAAGTACTAGCAGTAATCAAGACAAGAAAACTAAAAAAAAATATTTCATAATTATTGCCAATAGAATTACACAAATTAGCAAGACTAATAATAGATAAAAAAGATTATAACTGGTATAATTTACAAAACCAATTTACAACTAAGTTGGTAAAACTTCCAAGACAAGCATCAAAAATATTGCTATTATGATGCTTAAAGAAAAAAAATACAAAACCAGTATACATACTATCTAATAGAAATAGAAACCAAAGAATATTAGCTACAATTATATTTATATTAGCAGAAGAAATAAAAGTAGCATAAACAAAACTGATAAGATTTAACAATTACTTACTCTTTTGGCAAGATTATAAAAAAAAAAAGACAAACATGCAAACAAGAATGAAAATGGTAATGTAAAATATATTAACATGGAAGATACTACTAAAGACTCAGAGTTAGAAGTATACAGAAATACTAGTAATAACAAACAGAAAAAAAAAACAAAAGACACAGTTACAAAAGAAGAAAAAACAAAGATGAAGAAACAAAACTACAGATGCATAATCTTCTTCAAAGAATATTAGAGAGATTAGAAAGATTAGAAACTCAACAAAGCCAGGCAGTTTTGGCTAATTACTTCTAAAAGTGCACCAGTTGAATTAATATATACAGATAAAAAGATTGAAGACTTTCTGCAAAATAAAAGAAAAAAATTTGAAAAGAAAAAAAAAAAAGTATCTCTTAGTCTAAAAAGAAAAAACAACAGACAAGGAAAAAAAAAGTAATAAACAGAAAAATAATGCAAAAAGATTTAAAGAAAAAGTAAAAAGAAGAAAGAAAAAAAATTAAAATAGCAAGTTATAACATCATTAGGTTAAAGACTAAAGGTTAGAAGCTTGAAAATCTGCTTAGCTGGACAAAAAAAAAAAACTTGCAATTTTAAGAGTTATAAAAACAATTCTTATAGAAAAAAAAATAAAATTTTCTAATATACAAGGCAACTAAAAGATATATTAGGTATTAAAGCAATGTAGCAAAAAACAAAAAAAAAGGATCAGGTGTAGAAATTCTGATAGAACATTAAGAAAAACACATAAGTGCAATTAAAAGAATAAATGAATATATGATAGAAATTATATTATACTTTAAGCAATTAAAGTTAAAAGAAATAAAAATTTATATACTACCAAATAACAAAGAAATAGGAAAATTATTCAGCAAAAAATAGTAGAAACTATTACAAAAAAAGAAAAACAAATGCAAGTTGTTATTATGAATAACTTTAACTATACTATAGACAATATATTAGATAAGCAGAATTTACAAACTGCAAGTTTTAAAAGATTGTTAATATTTAATTAGATAAAACAACAAAACTTTTATAATACATACAGAAAAACATACATACAGAACAAAGATATACATGGTCAAATATAAAACAGTGACAAGAATTAACTATATATAGGTATCAGAAAAGTTAGCATCAGGTTTACAAAGGGCTGAAATTGAAGATATAAAGAAAATTACTAAAAGTGATTACAAAACAGTAATAACAAAAATAAGAATTAAACATATAATAACAAAAAGCAGTAAGACAAATGTTAAAAAAAAGAGTTAATCAAGAGCAATATTCTTTTATAATATTACAAAAGATAAAGAATAAAAAAACTATATACAAGAATTACAAAAATAATTAGAGGTCAAAAAAGCATTAAAGCATATTTAAAAAAAAAAACAAAAAACAAGAAGAAAAATATAAAAATAAATGATATATGGAATATAATACAAGCATATATCTAATAAAAAAATTTATAACATAGTAGCAAACAGAAGGCATAGCCAAGAAGACCAATAACAGAAAAAGATCATTGTAAAGCTTCAAAATTAGTCAAATATGCAAAAACAAAAAAAGAACAGAAAGTTATAAAAACAAAAAAAAGTAAAGCAAATAAAAAATTTAAAATACTAAACAAAAAAGTAGATACAAAGCTAAGATAACAGAATGCAAAATCAAAAGAAGCATATACAGAACAACAGCAATAATAAAGATAAAGAAAAAAGATAAGCAAGCATTTCTATAGATAATTTTTCTAAAAAATAAAAAGTTAATAAGAATAACAACAGCTAAAAAAAAAGAAATAGGTGTGGCGACCTAGTGAAGTGGTCAGGTTGTCAACTTCTTAAGTGGTAGGTTGGGTGTTCAAATCCCTTTGATAGCAAAAATTTGAATAATTACCTATGTAATATTCATATTACAGCAACTGTTACTAATGATTGGGTTAGGATACCTGTAATGGTGATCACATTAGCATGACTGGCAGGTCATAGGGCATCTGTGTAAGTATGGTGTTACATAGAAGAATGCAAACTGACAAATCGGGTGGTGCAAACACTAGATAAGTCCTTGTAGCTATGTAAATCTGTTGAAATTAGGTAACAAGAAATCTATTTGGGAAGACCCGAGTAGAGAGGTAGCTGGATCTTCAACAGCCCTACTGTAAAGGCTAGCCTGAGAAAACGGATACCAAGGTCATAGTACTCGGTTATAATAGCCAGACAGACAAGAACCTTCAGGTTGGGGTTTCAGAGTCACCACCAACCAGACTGCCAGAATGAATCAGAAGAAAAGGATATTGGGTCAACCTGATATATCAATGGACTGGTTGTAGTCCTACATGGGCTATCTGAATTGGAAGTTTGGTAAAAAGGCTGGACAAAAAACAAGAGTATACTAAAGTACTGGAGTTATACTGTGAAGTAGATGCTGGGGTCTAAGTGAACTCTACAAAAGCATAGTGGTTTAATAGTTAGCCCTGACTGCAAGTGTTGGTTCTGCTATAGCGATACCTAGGTCAGTTATAAAAATATGTACAGAAGGCTCTGGAGGGTTTATCTCAAGGATAAATTAGTTCTAAGGTTAAGGACAATGATCTGATACATCAGAGATGACTAGTGATGTTAACACAGGTTACAGGTTCAAAGGGTTTAAAGTAGAACACTCAAGCAGAAATATTAGATATGGCAATTGGTAGGAAACCTTCGGGTGGACTTCTTAAATAGGTAATATAGAAAAGTTATATGTGTAGCCAATTGTATGCTCTTCTGTAATAGTTCATTGAACCATAATACTGATAAGTAATTAATAAAAGTCAAAAGACCAAAGAGGTTACCTTAATACCAAAAAAAATAAAAAATAAAAAATAAATTAATAAAACCTTAATTTATTGCAAGATTAAAAAAATACCAAAAAGAATTTTTAAATTAATTTTATTATAAGAACTTAAGAGTAAAAGGCAGTATATTAAAATTATATATAAACCTAATAGTAAATTTTTTTTATATTTAATTTTATAAAAAATTATATTAAGTAATCTAATTTTAATTATTAAGTAAAAATTGTAAAATAGGTCTTTCTGATTCTAATAATAGTAAAATTATTAAAATAAATTAAAAACTTATTAAGATATTAATTTTAAAGATTAGGATATAAAATTATAAAATAAAATTAACTAATAGGTTTATATAAATTAACTAATCAAATTCTTCTTTTTTGTACTATCTAAGAAAATTTTAACTTATCTAAGTAAACTTTGTTATATATACAAATATACTTTTTTAAAATAATACAATATATCAAAATTTTACTATACCTGTGGGTCAATAGCGAAGTGGTTATGCTCCCAGGTCACTAATTGCAAGGTTGCCAGTTCAAGTCCAACGGGGAACATAAACTGTGTTAGAACTACGATTACGGATTAACCACACCAGATGGCATATTACGAAAATAGGAAGATCTTTAGTACCCAGATCCTTATATGGTGATGGATCTGACATAAGAAGGCCGCGATGATTAGGGGGCTGAGAATAATAATAGAGCAAAGGAATCTCTAATTAGAAATAATCCTAGTGAAATTCTAGGATAATAGGAACATAAAAATTAGTATATAGATAGTATTGTAAATGTATACAAACAATGTAAAAATATAAACGAGGTCCTGATAGAAGGTCCTGTGAACTTGAAACATGAACTAATAAAACAGCCATCAGCTGCGGCTCACTAGCAACTAAGCAGTGGGAAAAAAAAAAATTTTACTATAATAGATAAATAATTTTATTTATAATATTATAAAATTTTTTTAAAGAGGATGTGGCAATCTAGTGAAGTGGTCAGGTTGTCAACCCTCCAAGTGGTAGGTTGGGTGTTCAAATCCCATTGACAGTGAAAATTTGGATAATCACCTATGTAATATTCGTATTATGG
>CAJVQA010001643.1:0-24695 GCA_910591915.1 Cetraspora pellucida
ACACTAGATAAGTCCTTGTGGCCATGTAAATCCATTGAAATTGGGTAACAAGAAGTCCATTTGGGAAGACCTGAGTAGAGAGGTAGCCAGATCTTTGATGGCCCTACTGTAAAGGCTAGCCTTATGAAACAGATACCAAGATCAAAGTAGCTGGATGGGCAAAAACCTCTAGGTGGAGGGTACCACCAACTAGGCTGCCAGATCGAACCAAAGAAAAAAGATATCGGGCTGACTTGATATACCAATAGACCAGTCGTAAGTCCTACCAGGCTATCTGGATTGGAAGTTTGGTGAACCAGCAAGGGTATACTAAAGTATTCAGATATGCTGTAAAGCTGATACTGAGATTTGTGTAAACTCTACAAGAGCATAGCAGTTTAATGGTTAGCCTTAACCATAAGTGTTAGTTCTGCCATAGCGATACCTAAGTCAGCTGTAAAAATAGGTACAAAAGGCTCTAAGGGGTTTACCTTAAGGATAAATTAGTCCTAAGGTTGAGATGATGATCTGAACATCTGAGATAACCCAGTGATGTTAACACAGGTTACAGGTTCAAAGGGTTTAAAGTGAAACACCCAAGCAGAAGTGTTAGGTATAGCAATTGATAGGAAATCTTCAAGCAGACTCCTTAAATAGGTAATATGGAAAAGTTACATATGTAGCCAATTGTATGCTCTCCTGTAATGGTTCATTGAACCACAATACTAATAAGTAATTAATAAAAGTCAAAAGACCAAAGAGGTCACCTTAATATCAAAAAAAAATAAAAATAAAATGTATTTGTATTAAGGATTTGAGAAATTAGATATGAATTTTAAAAAAATATTGAATAAAGTTGTTAAGATTATATTAGTGATTTAAAGTAATAAAAGAATATCTTGTATAGTGTTATTAAGTTATTGTATAATATTTGTAGTATTACTTGAGTATAAAAAAAGATAAAGAATATTTTCAATATATATATAGTAAAAACAGTTTGGTGTAGTATAAAGAAAAAAGTAATGAATATTAAGATTTTTTATATTAGGTAAGTTACTAATAAAAATTTTAATACAAAATAAATATTTTTATAATTTTTTTTTTCTTTAAGCAGTTATAGTAGTACTTTATTAAACCATTTATAACTATATATATAAATACAGAATATCATTTAACTTATAAGTCTACCATTATCTGGCTACCTAAATGGTACCTAAATGTGACCTGCTACACTAATCCAGTTAGGACTAGAAATTATGACTCATCTGACTCTTGTTCTATAATAGAATATCATCAATCTGAAAACATCTTCTCATAGAAATAAGAAAAACAAAAAAAAAGAAACCAATTTTAAAGTTAGGAAGGGAGAAATAAAAATAGAGAGCAAAATAAAACTAACAAAAAGAAAATAAAACTAATCTATAAAAAGAAAACCTACTAACAGGATAAAACTCTATTTTATGATTGCTGCTTACTACAATGTTTTTATATATTTATAAACTATAGCTATTTTCTAAAAACTAGATACTCTTAACCAGAATAAAAACTGTATTTACTTGTAAAATAGAGTTTAAGCTAAATATTTTTTGTAAAAGAGAAATCTTTAAGTAAGTGGGATACTGTGCCAAGGTATAGAGTACATTTAAGTGATTCAATTCTTCATAAATCTCTATAACTATTTTTTTTAAAAATATTATATATATGGTCTTGGAATATATGTATATCTTAATATATTTTTAGTTTTTCTGAATTAAATTCTTTTCTGATCTGCTTCATATAATTAGCTAACTTATATGTTTGTTGTGTTTCTTATTTATTATGTCCAAACAAGCATGTAATCGCAAAAGAAAGTAATGCACAATGTTGATCTTTTAATGAGGTTGAGCCAAATTTCTACTTTTTAAAAAAAAACAAAAAAAAGATGAAAAGGAGGTATATTATTGTTGCAAGGGTCTAAGTTAAAAAGAGTTTTTTTAGTTGTTCTTCTTTTTCTTTTGCTTCTAATATTCTTAACCAGAGAACTGATTTTGTTTTTACTTGCTTTCAGAATATTCTTTCAGTTTGAATACCAAATATGTAAGGAAATTTACCAAACAAAAAGCTTAACCCAAGCCAAGAACCACTCAAGTTTCATCTACTTCTCAGTATATCATGTATTTGAGCTTTGTTGACAACAAGTTTACTTAATGTAAAACTAAGAATATTATCTACTTTGGACCAGAGTCTTCAATCTACTTTCAGTGCCAACTTGGTCTAAATAATTGTTAGAAAGAGTTGTTTTATTTTTTATATTTTTGTAATTATCTTTAATTAAGAGATAATTTTGAATTTATATTCTTATTTAATATTAGTAATATCTTGTAAAAATTTTAGGTTTGCTTATTTGGTAACTTCTTGAATTATTATAATATTTTTTAAAAAATTATGAAGTTTAAAAAAAATTAAATAGTTATTCTATTTAAAATAATTTAGAGTGTTAAATTTTGAATTATTAAACTTAATAAGAGATTTTGTAATTTTATATTTAGCAAATAAATTTGCTTAGTTATAAAAAGAGTTTATAGAATAAGAATTAATTTTGTAAAGAATAATAATAATATTTTTTAAATATTTAAAATAATTAATATAATAAATAATATCTCAGTTTTTAGTTTGTATAGGATTAGAAATAGTAGTTAAGATTTTTATTTGTAATTATATTATCAATATAGATATTTAGTAAAATCTTAAATAGAAGATTATATAGTTGCATTAAATTTTATAGTATTATATTATAAAGAATATTGATTCTAAAATTCCTTATTCATAGAGTAAACAAAAATCTCTTATATAACATTAGATAGGTTAGTACTCGGAAGAGGCATTGGATTTAGATAAGTACTAAGGATAAGTATCTCTTTATTAACTATATTGCAAGTCCTCCTTTTTTTACATTATAAACACATTACTTATATATTTTTTCTCTATATACTATATCTACTAATTATGCCTATATGCTATATTTACTAATTATGCTGATTATGCTATATCTACTAATTACACTCTATATGCTATATCTACTAATTATGCTAATTATGCTAATTATGCTATATCTACTAATTATATTTTATATGCCATATTTACTTATTATACTCTATCTGCTATATATACTAATTATGCTCTATATACTATATATTATTACTTTATTATATGATATAACTTAAATAGAATATTAATGATCCTATTTTAGATTGTGACAATAGATGTATTATATTTACAATTCTATCTTATACCAGATTTGATATCTAAAATTTGAAGATTTTTAATTGATTTATTAGTGTAGAAATATAATTTGTTTGTATCAAGTTGAGTAATAAAAATATTAAGGTTAATTAATTGTTTTTAATAATTTGGTATATAAATAAGTTATTATTATTTTTTTAAGTGAAGTCTTGCTCGTATCTTTATTAAGTAATTTATAAAATAGTAACATATATGCAGTATATATATTTCTACTATTTGTACTAGTACAAATAAAAAGAAAATTATATGCAAAAATAAAAGCTCAGACAATTAAATAAATCTAATTTATCTGCAATCTAAATTTACTAGAATGGTCAAAAACTCATCTAAATAATATCATTTATAGTTAAAATAAAATTAAAGGTTGTGTAATACTTAATCCACAAAGTGGTCAAGACTAATTTTTCTAAAGACCTGTCCAACAAGTGGACAGGTTTTAGTATATGAATAAAGTTGATCAGGTTGATCACAGAAATAAGAATATATAAAATTTTGATAAGTATGTATATTATTTCTACTGTGGAAAAATGATGTTTGTTGCTTAGTATATGTATATGTTATTTGTTATTGTTTTTTTTAATTTGAAAAATTAATACAGAGGATTTTCATAATTGTTATAAATTTGTTTGTTGATTTCAAGCAGAATATTAATCATAATTGTTGATGTTAGTTTGTATAGAACTTCTAGATCCTAAATAGTTTTAATTAAAGATAGGGGAATAAGACTTTTAAGAGTAATTTTTAAATAGTGTAAGGATGAAAAAAAAGGTGTTTCTTAAAAAGCTAAATGGTCTTTAATTTTTTGAATAAGTTCTTTAGTTCTGTTATTAGAAAAGTCTAAATTGGCTAAATTTATACAATAAGTTATTGTATTAGAAATAATGCTATCTAGCAAAAGAGTGTTGGCACAAGTACACCAATGTAACAGTAACATAATTGAATTGTAATAAAAGCAATTAGCATCATGAAAGGTTAGAGAGTAGATTTTATAATAGAGGTATTGAGTAGATAGTTCATTATGAAGTATTTTAATTTTAAATGATTTGGATTGATTAAGTTTAAAATTAGTAAGATTGTAAGTAGATTTTTGATTATGATTAAAGTATAGCCAGGTTGAATTTCAGTTAATATGATAGGCTAATGAAGTCCATTCATTATTTCATTTTTGTAATAATCATAGTGCAAGGTTGTAAGCTTTACAGATACTTTTAACAAAGTATCTGGTAAAAAGTTCAACAAGAAATTTTTCTGCTTCAAAGAATAATAAATGATATGAGTTGTGAATATTCATGTAGTTAAAGTATAATGGGGGTTCATTTGTATGTTGCTTAGCAAGTGAGTCTGCTAGGTTGTTAAGAGTGTTGTTTGAGTGGGCTTGAACTTTATAAAAGATGATATTTAGTTTATATGATTTAATAATATTTAGTAAGGTATGCCATAATGGCCAGGAGTTAAATTTAAAGAGTTTATTAGGATTTAGAAATGATTGACTAAGTTGAATAAATTTTAATTTTATGGATTGGAAATCTGTATAGATGTTAATTGTAAAATTTTGGAAGATAGTTGAAATGGCAGACAAAATAAAGAAAAGTTTAGTCTTGTAAGATGATGGCCAAAGGTAAACTTTGGCAGTAAATTTGTGAATAACTTGGTCATTAGAATCTACTGGACTGAGCTAATATCCATGATACAGTTATACCAATTACTAAACCATCAGTATAAAAGTTAAATGAGTTGTATAGTAGGTTATTAGAAGATATTTGGTTAAGTTTGTTGGTTGCTTCACTTGTTTCAAAAATTGCAGATGAGATGAAGTTAGAGATAGAAATGAAAGGCAATGGTAGTGGTAAAGAATTTGGCAAAGGCTATTTAATTGCAGTAGAGCTGAGAAGGTCTAAATAGTTTGCATTTATTTTAACTGAGTTTGAAATAATTCTACCAAAAAATTGTGCAGATGTAATAGGTGAAGTATTAATAGTACATGATGTAGTTATTTGTTGTGAGTTAAGTTGGCAGTCTGAACAAAAAACAAGATTAATCTGTTAAAGTGAATAGTAATCAGTATTATTTATATTAATATTTGATAACCAATATGTAATTGATATTTTATTAGAATCTGTAAGATGTTTACAGATTTTGACTATAATAATTTTCTCATTATTAAAAGTAATTAGCCAAGGTTTATGTTTTTTGGGAATATTTATATATTATATACAAAGGGGTTAGTTTCTTGCTATTAATATTGAGGTTTGAGAGAGTGATAATAATGATTTTCTATAATAGAATTTTCAAGTTCAGTAAACCAGATCAGTTTTCTGCCTTTAGGCAAATAAAGAATTCTTGGTGATAGATGTAACTATTCAAAAAGTGTAGTGTTGTCTGAGGTGCAAAGTTATTTAAAATAAAGTAGATTTAGTCATCTAAGTTGTTTTTTAAAAGTTGTATATTTAGAGTGATATTGAAAAATAAGTTCAAGAGGTTGAAGCTGATAATGGATAGTGTTTGGCCATAATATATTACTATTAGCTCTGATGAAGACAGCAATTTGTAAAAATAGTTAGATAATTTTAAAATTAAGATTATATTTATCTTGACTATTAACATTAGGTTGAGGATGTTCAAGAATATTTATAGTAAACCAAAGATTGTTTTGGAGCTGTTGTAATCTAATATGTATAGAAACACCTAGTAAATAGTAATCATTAATTTGTTGAAGAAAGGTAGTAATATGGTATTGTAATTGTATATCCCAAATATTATATATATTGTATAGATAGAGATGAAGTATTGTATTATTAGAGATTGATTGAGCAAAGTAAGATTTGTGTTTAGCAACTGTAAGGTATTTGACCAGTATGTGATTATATATAGTTTTGGAGAGAATAATATTATATATTCTGTATTCTAATGTTGGAATAATAACTGTATTAATAATGTAAGTAATTTGTTTGTCTATAATGTTTTTTGTATTTGCAGTATTAATTAGTAGAAAAGCTTCTTTTTGAATTAATTTGATTGTATGGGTTTGTTTGTTGTTAAGTGTAAACCAACAATCTAAGTATTTAAAAGGTTAGCTATTAGGAATAGAGTTGATAGTAGAGTTAAAAAAGGTAATAGAAGTAGGTTTGGTGTTTGTGGCAAATATTAACTTGGCAGGATTAATCTGAAGACTGGTCATTTGGTAGAAGGATGCTGCTATTTGAGTAATTTGTTCTAACTTAATTTTGGATTGGAAATTCATAATGTGTCATCTGTATAAGCAAAAACTGATATAGAAACTTGAAGATGTTGGTGTTGAGGAGGTTGTAAACTGGTTTTTCATGATGTTAAAAGAGTATACCCTGTAAATTGAGATGTAATTCTGTAAATAAGAGGGTCATAGTAAATATGCCAAAATAATGATGTAATTGTTTCTTCTTGATTAATTCTATTTTTAACAGAATATGAGTCTGTAAATTCAAAATTAGTTATAACTTAGTTGTAGTAGTCACCAAGCAAATTAGTAAGAACTTCTACTAATTTAGATAGCATGTTGATTCATATTAGAGATTTGTGAAAGAGGTCAGAGTTTCTAATCATAGGCTTTGCTCATATTTTGAGATATAAGCCAAAATTCTTTGGAATTGCAAAAAGCTTCTTCAATTATATTATTAAGTATATAGATTGGTATTGCTGTACTGTTACTAGGAAGAGCAATATAGTTATAAGGAGATAGTATTGAATATGAAGTAAAAGTAGTGTTTAAGCAGTTGGTAAGAAGTTTGGTATATAATTTTTTAATATGTTTTAAAAGACTAATAGGTCTGATATTAGTTAAACTTTCATTAAAGATAGGTGTTTTAGAGATAGAAAAGATTATTTCTTCTTTCTTTTTTGAGTATATTGTTGGTTAAAATGCATCTATTAAATAAAGCAGTTATAGCTTGAAAAAATGGTAAACCTGCATTTTAAAGCATTTTGTAACTTATGCCTGAAGGGTCACAAGCTTTATTATTTGGAAGTTTTGCAAGTGTAATAAAAATTTCTTTTTCAGAGAATTTTGCTAATACTTTTTGATACTATTCTGAATGAATGTTTGTTTTAGATTGATATTCATTATACCAAGAGAAGTTGTAGATTTGTTGATTAATTTGTCTATGTGCTGTTCATTGATCAAAGTGTTGTTGAATATGTGTTTTGATTTCTTGTATTTCTGTAACAACATAATGATCTGTTTTGATGTTGTCAAACTTTACAGGATCTTTGTGATAGTTTAATATACTGTTAATTATTGATTTTGGTTAGAACTGAAGTTTATCATATCATTTAGTTATATTTTCATAAATTTGTTATCTAATTATTTTAATATTTTCAATATTATATGCATAATAAAGTGCTTTTTATTTATTATTAGCATTTGAGATCCAGTTAGTTAGTAGGTCATATCTGATTGATAAGAAAGGAATAGTGAGATTATCAATATTATTAAGTTGTTGAATCATGTTGTTAAGTTTTGTAGATATAGGTGTTTGGTTTTGTAATGAGGCTTTAATTTGTCAAATTATATTTTCTAGCTGTTAAGACTGTAATATAAAAAAGAAGCTTTGGCAGAATATATATGTTAAAAATTGCATATTGTAACTTTTTTGTTGGAAATATGTTTAAAAGTAGCTAAGATGACACTGGTCTGAATTTTGTGTTATATTGTTTTTAAGGATTCTGTTGTATTAATAGTTGTAGATGTATGGTTAAACTGAGATCATTAGCCACTTGATCAGTATATAATTGCCAAAGTTCTTTATTTATTTTTTGTAAAAGAATGTTCTTTTTCAAGTTTTGGTTGCAGAACATTATTTACCTGAATAAGCATAAAGAAAAGACCAAGAGGAAATTAAAATTTTATGATCACTATTAGTACTAGATTTAGAGTCATCAGTGTTGTATAAGGTAAGATAGTGAATAATTGAGTGGTGTGCCAAATGTAGTCAATTTGACTTTGAAATTGGCTGCTTTGCCAAGTATTAGTTAATAATTGAATATGAGCAGCTAGGTCATACATGTTGTTATATTGGAAAAAGTGCAATAGCTTGTATTTGATAAAAGAAGAGTATAAACTATCATCTGGAACATTAAAGTCTTCCAGAATAATATGTTGTAAGTTTGAACTTGTGGCTTGTTAAAGCTATGAAATGACAGTATTTTGAACAGTTAATCTGAGTTGGATATTATTACAAGACAAATATACTGATATAATACAGAATTTGAAGTTATGTTTAAAAAAAAGGTTAATAGCAATAGCATAATCAGAGAGGTTGTATATTTTGTAAATATGTAGTTTGAGCCAGTTATTGATCATAATTGCAGTACTGGCTTTTGGAATATTGCGGAATAACTAGTAGTATATAAAGTGTTTGGATTTTTGTAGCTTTGTTATTGCATTTATACTAGCTATTTTAGTTTTAGTAATAATAACTATGTTAAGATTGTTTGTTAGACAGAAGTTCTTCTACATTTGCTGTTTAAGGTCTTCATTATAGCCTCAAACATTGTGAGTACTAATTGATAGCTTAAGAAGTTTAATAAAAGAAATAAATTGTAAATTTCAATCTATTGAATTAGAGACCTGAGGTGTAATTGTGTATTCAGAAGAAAGTATGTTGTTTGTATTTACAGTTTTAAAGCATATAAAAGTGTTGTATTTGCTTTGTGATTTAAATTTAGTAATTTGGAAATTAGATTGAAATTTAAAAGATATATTGAGAAAATCAGTAGTAAAAGTAATATAATGGTTTGGCTGAATAGTGTTACTGGTGAAAAATTTATAATGGCTTGTGTGTCATGATATGTTGCATAAGCACTGATTGGGACCTAGGAGTGATTATGCACGATTGACCCCTTAATGGTGAAATGTGTATAATTATGCCCCAACACCCAAAATTTATAGCAAAATAAATATGCCCAAATCGGAGAAGACATTTGATCGTGTGTGCAATGTTTCAGAGTGGCAGGATCCAAATATTAAAGGGATGGGTTAGTAAAATGTATTGAAATAAAAGTTAAATATAGATACTGAATCTAATACTTACCCAACAAGTGAAACCCGCAATTGTATAGTGGCAGAACAGTGGGAAAATAGAGAGAGAAGCTAAAAATAAATAGAATTTGTTAGTAAATATAAAATTATATAAAAACAAATAAAAAATTCAATAAAGTACTAAGCTTTGGTGCCCCCAAGTAGTAGGAAGAAGGTCATAATTCCTAGGTAATGGTATTAAATAGTTTGTAGAATAGTTAGTTAGATATTAAAAAGAAAACTGAGTAAAATAAAGAGAGTTAATAAAGTATACTCACTAAATCATTTCCATGCCTCAAAGCCTTATTTTACCATTTTATAACATTACACAAGGTCTTGTTCATTAGAGTGACAGACTTGCCATTTATCCATAGCAATAGTAAGCTCATGTGATAGATAAATGTGGCTTTAGTTTTGTCTATCTTTAGTATTATCATAGAAGTATTTAGTAATTAATTAAAATTTATTTGTTGTAAGTATTAAAAAAAATTTTTATAGTAGGTTGGAAGTGTAATAGAGAAAGATGGTAATAATGAGAAATTTGTTATAGCAGATGTCCAAATCATAAAAATTTAATAATGTTGATAATGATTTGGGTTGTGTATCTTCTGTAGAGTTGCTTACCATTTTAAGCTCAATTTTCACAACTGCAAAGAGTGTCATAGCCTGCCTTGTACATTGGGTCTGGCCATCATTATCTTGGTTTTCCATATAAATAGACTTACCCATCTATCCACTTATATTATTTTCTTCTAAGAATAGTCTACTAGATGTAGAGGACATCATTATCTTAGAAGCAGTAGCTGCATTTATGAATTCTACAGAAGAAATTATTAAAAAGGGCTATAAGAGGTTATTGAAAGTAGAGTAATAGACTTTGTTTTAGATTTAGTTCAGGAATAGGATTTTTAGTATCTTGGTTAATATTAGGAGGTTCTTAATTTGTATTGGAGTCAGACATAATTATGTCATCATTACCAATTGTTAAGGAGTTTGATAGAGTTTGGTTTGTTTCTTCTGGTTTATTTGTATCAGATGCTTTAAATGTATTTTTAGTAGTAGTTGGATTGGATTTGGGTTTGAAGAAGTTACTGCTAATTTTAGAAGCTTTAAATTGTACTTTGAATTTTAAAAGCAAAGTTTTCTCTGGTTCTAAATAAAAACATTCTTTGTAAGCTTTTCTAATATATGAGATAGATAGTTTATCAAGAGATTTAAGAATATAAAAATAGGTGATTACTCTGGCTAAGTAATTAGTATCAACTAGTTTAGATACAATTTTATCAATTGCTTGTTGAAGATAAAGATTATTAATTTGATCATTAATAGTGGCTGCTTTTAAATATGCATTAAAATATGTATAAAAGTAGTAACTTTTATAACTATAGACAGAATCTTTAGCTTTGTTAAGTTTGTTTTCTTTTAAGAATTTTTCCTTAGCTTTAGTTACAAGTTGTCATAGATAAGTAATTGGTGTAGGTTTTTGAAAAGTAGCAGAAAAATCATTATCATGTCTAAATATGAAGATGTCCAGAATTGGATGTAGGTATTTGGGCTTAGAACTTGAGAAGGAGTCTGAGTTAACAGATGCAGAGAAGTATTTGAATAATTTTTTTAAAAAAAAGGTAAATAGGTTTTTGACATCATGTTTAGTATCTTTAGGAAGTGTAGTGCAATTTGTTACAATACAGGTATGAATATGATAAAGTGCTGCTTTGAAACATTGTTGAGAATATTTATGTAATAAGTTAATAGAATTGATGATAAATTGCTGAGGTAAAAGGGCTTTACATATATTGAAAAGTTTAAGGATGATTTGATATTCAATAAAGTTGAAGATTTTTTGCTTATCAATTTTGATAAATTGACATTTATAAATATCAAAGAATTTTTCAAACTATGATTTAAATTCTGTTAGATAGTTGTTAAGAGAAGAGATTTGGAATGTTTAAAGAAAATGTTATTTTAGGTATATTAAAAAAAATATTAATGTTGAATTTATCATTATTTGTATTTTGAAAAAAAGTTGGTTAACACTATCTTCACTAATATTATAATGAAGTCTAAAGTAAATAAGATGAAGTTTAAGGTCTTTGTTGAATTTTTTTGCATTAATAGTTTTATATTTGTTGTAAAGAATAAGATGTAGATGGGCTAAATTAAGTGCAATTTGAGTTCTGTTAGAAGTAGTATAAGGTGGAATTGAACTGTATGAAGCAAAAATTTTTGAATAATTAAGATGTATAAAAAGAGTAGTAGTAAATTTCTTAAGTAGTGTGATAAGAGTTGAGTGAATCAATTCAAATAGAATAGAAAAAGAATTATCTATAGATGAATTGTTTCCATATATAAGATTTGCTAAAAACTTAGAATGGAGTCTAGCTAAAATTTTAACTAAGTATATATAGTTAAACTTGAATGCTGGTTTGTCTTCAGTTGCTTGTTTAGTGATTTTATCTGGATATACATTAATGAGATATGGTTTGATAAAGTCAAGAATTTGTAAGGCTAGTTTGGTGTCAAAACAAATATAATGTTTCATTTTGTCAGTTATTGGATATTCTTTAAATCAATCAAAGTTATTAGAAGTATCTCTAATAATTTGTTTTTGTTTTTGTTTTTGTTTTTGTTACTTTATAAATTGTTGAGAGTTAGGTTTTTTAAAAAAGATTAAATTATAAAGTTGAATTTTGTCTTTTGCTGACATAGTACTAAGTCTATAAAGGATAACAATTTTTTTGTGATCTGAATTCAATAGGGTTAAGTAGAAAGGGTTTAGTTCAATATTTTGAATTTTTGATATGCAAGGTTGATGAATTAAAGAGCTTAGAAAGATGCATGCTACTGTGTAGTCTGGTGTATAATTGTGTTAGTTATTTGTAAAGATATATTGAATATTTTTAACTTTGCAAAAAAAACAGTAATGATAATGTTGAGAGTGAGCAATTATGGCTGTAGAAGCTGAGTTTGTTTGAAAATTTGGAAAAAGTACACATGCAGAAGAGGAGAGTAAAAATTGAGTTTGGTTTGTTAATTTGGAAATTAGAGAGGCAGGTAGTTCATTTGATCATTTGAAACTTTGTGTTAAGATAGTAGTTATAATTTAAGTTTGAGTTGGATTTTAAGGTTGACCAATTGTTGTTAGAAAAGTAATTTTGTAATGTTTAGAAATGAAGCTTGCCACAAAGACAGATTGTGATAACAAGTTGAAGAGTAACTTTAAATTAGTAATGTTGTTTTTTCTTATTACAGATATTAGGTTTAGCAAAGACTGATAGAACACATAATACTTGAGGTTTATTTTCTTAGAGTTCAACTCCATACCTGTCTTTATGTTTAGAATAATAATAGTCAATGTCATAAGAATCTGGTTCCTAAGAGTCAGTTAAATTGGACATTTTTTGGAGCAATTTTTAAAATTGAAGTATGACAAATAAGGAGTGTGATGACTAAAGAGTATGACAAATAAGAGATGTGCCAAATAAGGAGTTTAATGTTTAAGGTAACATCCAATGTGACACTTAAATGATTGATATAATTACCATATAACAAGAGTTGTGTAATTTTATTAAGACTAAATTGGTAAAATTTAAAAATAGATAAAATAAAGTTAGATTTGTATAAATAGATTAATAATATTAATTAGTAATTTAGATCTACAGGTCTGAGGTGTCCTAGAGGACCAGAATTCCCCCAAAAAAGAAGAAAAGTTTTTTGTAAAAGTAGATTATAGTTTTCAAAAGAGTTTTGAAGTAATTTTACTGTATAATTGTCAATATTAAACTGTTTATAGTGTATAATATATCAAAATAATAGGCAGAGTGAGCTGAACAAGTTTGTTCTATATAACAACTATGATTTACTTAATAAACTTTTAAGTTTTTGTAGAAAAAAGAAAATTAAAAAGATTAGTTATATTCTAGTAGTAAATGCCTATAAGAATATAAAACTGGGTTGCTTATATATAAAATTTTGTTAGAAACAAATTTACTTAGGCAGCTAAGTATGTTTACTTAATAAAAAACTGAGAAAAGTGTAATTATGTTTAGAGAAAATTTGGTACAAGTAATTGTTAGAAAGAGTTAATGATTTGCATCTGTATAAATAAGTTATTGAATAACTTAAATTTAATAAAATAATAAAATTATTTATAATTGCAGTAAGAGAGCTAATTTGAAGTTAGTAGTATTATATATATATATTAAAGCTAAAATTTCTTTAAAATAATTTAGAAAATTTTTTAGTTTTCTACTTTATTAGTTAGATTGTAAGTAAATAGAAAAAGCAATAGTTGTATAATAAATAATGAACAGTTAATAAAAGCTAAAAAAAGTCACAGATAAATGATAAAATTTTTTTTAAAAAAAGATTATTGAAGAGTTGTTTAATAAAAAATATAAAATAGTAATTATTTAGATAATATAGTTAGTAGATTAAGTATATATTGCTCTTCTGTAGAGCACATAAATGCAGTTATTACTTCTAAGATAATGATGTCCTCTATATTTAGTAGACCATTCTTAGAAAAGAATGATGTAAATGAACAGGTGGTTAAATCTATTTATACAGAGGACTAGGTTAATGAAATCCAGATTCAACATACAGAACAGGCTATAGTAGAGGCCTGCATTGAGTTCTGCAGTCTAGACTAGCCCAGTCTGGTTTGCAAATTTTTGTGAGCTAGGTTGGACCTGAAGCAAAATTTTATATTTGTGGGCTGGGCTAGGCTGAAAAATTTACAAAACTTTATAATTGTAAGCCAGTGCAGGCCTAAAAATTTGTAAAATTATATAAGAAATTTTTGCAGGCTGAGCCAGGCTGGGCCAGGCTAAAGAAAAAATTTAACATATGTAGGCTGTGTTAGGTTAGTAAAAAAATAATAACCCTAAATGTGGGCCAGGCCAGACCTAATAAAAAATTTTTAACCCTAACTGTGGGCCAGGCCAGGCCTCAAAAATAGGCAATTTGCAGGCCCTTAGGCTATGGTATTCTGCATAGTTGTGCAAGCCAAGCATATAGTAAGAAATCTACAGAAGTACTCTCTACTCATTTGAATTTTATTCCATCATTTCATATCAAGAAAGAATTACAAAACTCATCTCACAATACATTATATGATCCAGACTTATGCTACAAACTATAGTTAGCATGTTTGAACCTATCTTTACTTTCACATCCTCAAACACTTAGTTTCTTTTTAAAATACATTCATTATTACAACTATTCACAACTAAACAATTTTAATTATGCATTCAAAATATCAATCAAAATTGATTATAGTGAATGCTATATACATTTTCCAAACAAATCCCAACCTTCATCTAAATGTTTTTTTCCACAACTATCAGGCTATACTTATTATCCATCTATATTCATTTCTTCTAAATTCTTCTTAATAAACAATAATACACCAAATACTAATCTAATTATAAAAGAAAGTGATATAGGCTACAGTTACTTTCAATTAGTCAGAACTATTTTAGAAGATCATAATGAAACTACAATAGCCAAACAATACTATGGCAATATTCAACTTAATACCTGCTATAACAAATTCCTATTCTATAACTATTTATCACTGCTTTCTTATTTTTAAACTATTATTTCTTTCTTACAACACATCCACAGCTTTGGCTATTCATCTGATAATGCTTGTGGCTATATATTAACTATTTCTATTAAAAATAATCATAGTGAAGCCCATGTTTATCTTTCATCTAAAGCTAAACTATTACCTAATTATTTTATCCTACCAGTTCAAGCCATCTGGCATTATCAGACATTCAGCTAAAATCAAATATATCAACATCTGTCTTTTCTATACCAGCACCTTTAGCCTCTACTTCTAGTAACTTAACACAACCCAGAACTTCAAACACTTTACCTCTAAATCTTACAATCTGTATTTACAATGTTTGAGAATACAATGAAAACCTCAAACAGCAAGTTTGGAAAGATTATTGTATCTCTCATTCCTTGAATATTATTAGTATTATAGAAACTAAAATAGCAGAAAACAATACTATTACCAAACTCTACAACTCAAAACACTTCTTCTACTTTTAGTCTTGTACTAAAAGTTTCAAAGCAGAAACTGCACTTATGATTCAAAAACAACTTATACCTCATATACACAATATCTTTACTTTTCCTGACCATGCTATTGCTATTGATTTCTTCTTCAAATATGATTACAAATTTTGAATAATATTTATATACCTATCATTTGAAAATTTACAACTCAAACTCTAAATACAAAATACTATTATTCAATGGATTTAACAAGCAACTAATCAAAACATTCTACCTATAATACTAGGTGACTTTAATATGTTATCTAATAATTCTATCTCTTCATCTATCAAATACAAATTACAGCAATTTTTACAATACAACAATATCTACAACTTGGCAGATCATACAAATACTTTATTTTACACCTAGTATAGTAGTAGACATCATAGTACTATTGACTACATCTGGACCTACCTTATTCTACTTAAATACCTCAACTCATTTTACTTGGATGATGCAGAAAATTGCACTTAAAGTGATCACAAAATTCTTATATCCTTCTGAACTTTCTCCTATGCCTTTATTGGCAAAAACAGACATTCAATCTGAACTCAATGAAGAATCTTTAATTACAAAGCAATAAACAAAGAGCAATGGGAAATCTTTGCTAACCAAGTTACTCATAACCTCAATATAAACAAAACTTCTACCTCAATTCAAACTTCAGAATCACTAGAAACTACATGGCACAAAATTCAAACTAGTATTATTAAAGCAGCTACTAAATGTATTCCTAATAAAAAATTTACTATCTGTAATTTTCAACACTTATTTTCTGCTAAATCTATCTTACTTCATCAAAGTCTCAAAAAACTAAACAGCATTATTAGACAAGTAAAATCTTTTTTAGCCAATACAATACCAATACCTATACACCTTAATTCTTCAATCCTATACCTCAATTCAACCTATTAACTTAACATAGATCCTATACCTAATATTTACGAACTTATACCAAACTGGATTACTAATACTAATACTGAATGGCAATCCCTTTATCATGCTCAAAACATAGAAAACATCAAGCAGATCTGAGAACAAATAAACCAACATATCACTAATTAATGTTCTAAACTTCAAACTAATCCCAAAGCAATGATTAATAGTATACTTAACTGTTACAAAGATTCTGTAAAAATCAACAACATTAAAAACCAAATAAATTATAACAGATCCCAAACTTATTAAAAAACAAATCAAACAACATT
This sequence comes from Cetraspora pellucida, assembly GCA_910591915.1. Classification (NCBI taxonomy): domain Eukaryota; kingdom Fungi; phylum Glomeromycota; class Glomeromycetes; order Diversisporales; family Gigasporaceae; genus Cetraspora; species Cetraspora pellucida. Next base: position 16,597 of record CAJVQA010001643.1, read on the forward strand.
TTGATAACTGGACTGCTTACAGACTATTGACACTCATAAATTTAACTTCAACTAGTCAGAAGAATACCAACCCAAAACTACAACTAGCTCAGACTATTACAATTCAGCTCTAGCTGAATTTTCGATAAATAAAATTTTTACAACTCTTAATTAGCTACCTAACAATAAGGCATATGGTCCATCTGGAATTAGCTATAAAATACTAAAACAGGCTGTCCCTTCCTTTCTTCAAACAATAACTACTCTTTTTAACTAATGCATTTAAACCAATGTATATTCAGGCAATAAAAAGAAGGTTACATCTTTCCAATATCAAAAAAACCTATCTTTGATAGAAACTTATCTAATACAAGACCTATTAACCTAGTTGAATATATTAAAAAACTATATACCAAACTTCTTACTAATCATTTTAACCTAATATTCACTCAATACTCTATCTTATTCCCCTATAACTACATCACCCTACCTGGCAATAGTACCTCTATCCTTATACATATACTCAATAATATTATTGAAGATGCCAGTTGCAATAACAAACAACTTTGGCTTTTGTCTCAGAATATAAATAAAGCATATAACTTTGTAAACTTTGATCTTTTTATTAAGTCCCTCGAACATATATCAATGCCTTAATCATTTATTAATATACTCATTAATCTCCTTACTAATTACCAAAACTGTGTTATATCTAACCTTGAACTTACTAATCTTTATTCAGTTAAAAATAGTATAGACCAAAGAGAAACTATAATTCCCTTATTTTGGAAAATTTACTATAACCTCTTAATCAATAGAATAGCATCACAATTTTCAGAATATCCTTTGTCTATATCCTGGAAAACCAACTTACACTCACCCCAAGCTCAATGCTTAAAAACATCTGTATTAGTTCTAGCCTATATGGATAATACTCTTTAAATTGTAAAATTCAAAGATGAACTCAACCTTATGACCAAAACTGCTACTTTCTTCTACTATATAACTAATATTCAAATTAATCCAACTAAGTTTATCCTAGTTACAAATTCTTCTATCTCCTTTTTGTGGTTCTCTAGATTATTAATTTACTTCATTTCTAAAAACCAACCATTCAAGTTTCTTAGATATTGGTTTACACTTAATAACAAACACTCTCAAACCATCAAACTGATAAAAGAAGAGGCCTTTAGCCTTATTAACATAGCCGATACAAAGAAAATTACTAACAAACAAATTGCTTATATTATTAACACAATTATTATTCCAACTTTAGAATACAGACTTCATAATATAATCCTTTCTTGCACTGTATGTAACCAAATCTTATCCAAATACCTTACTGTAGCTAAACACAAATCTTATTTTTCTAGATCTATACCAAACAGTACAATGCTTAATCTATTCCTATACAATATACATAATATCTTGAATATCCAACTTTAACACCATATCTTTAACTATCTCCAATGAATTAACAATTCTAATCTTCTTGGTATTACAATTCGAATTAGACTTCAACAGTTAAAAAACAACTTATAGTCCTTTACTAGTATATTATATTATTTCAAACCTACTATAGATGGTCCTAACAGACATTTATTAAATTTTAAAATTATTTAACTCCTCTCTCATCTTGGGTTAATCATTTCAGTTAATTCCAACTTGACTTGGTCCTACACTATTAGTAATGCTGACCAATCATTAAAGTCTATTTTATTACAGCATCCAAAATATCTAACTTTTAAAAAGCAACTTAGGCAATCAAACATTATATATCTTAAACAACTTTGCACTGCAGATAACAGCACTTTACTTAACTGAAAACATCTTTTACCAAGATTATTATACTTATCTAAAGGAAGAAAACCATTCTGGTTCTCTTACTTAGAAGATACAATCTTAGTACACTCTTATTATCAAAATATTTTATTACATTACCAATTACCAGGCCATAACCCTTATGCTTATCATACTATTAATACATCCAAAAAACTTATTAAATTCAAACTCTGAATACTCTTATACTACAATGATGAAATTATTATTAAGAAAATACAAAAATATTTTCCATCTTCTAATCACTACTCTATTACTCATTGGCTCTAATATAGACTTAAATTACACAAATTTTACTCTTTACCCTCTGTCAGCTACAAACAATGTACAGAATAACATCTTAATTCTTATAGAATTAACCAAACTTATATCATTGAAGTTTCTGCAATTATTTTTGCACAATTTCTTGGCAGAACTAACTTATAGCACCAACTCAACCTCAATATCAACTACTTAAACCTTATCGGCTCTACAGCTGTCAGACATTCAACTCACATTCTTTCTCCACCTAATATCTCTATTATCAACTCTATCATCTCTGAAATCTTTATTCCAAATGAATCTACTAACAAACTTATACCTATCTCACATTACAACATTTTTTACTAGCAAGTATCTTTCTATACTGACAGATCTGTAATTGACATTAGTACTGACCAATACACAATAGGTATTGGTTGGATCCAAGTCAATAATAACAATCAAATTATTAATTCCTTCTCTGCTAAAATTAAATTCTGGCCTTCATCTTACAAAGCAGAACTCTTTTCAATTATTACTGCAATCTCAACTGCTCTTCAAAACTGTATTATCAATATCTTTACAGACTCTCAATCAGTAATTTCTAAATTTAATAATCTTCAACTTAAGTCAATTCACCTTAACAAGTTACTCAAATTTAATTCATAGCCAATCTGGCATACTCTTCTAAACATTATTAAATTATACAAATTACAAATTATCTTTTACAAAGTACAAGCTTATTTAGATAACTATCTTAATGAGCAAGCAGACTCTCTTGCTAAACAACACCCACTGTCATCACTTCTTTTATTTAACTATACAAATCTTTACAACTCTTATTATATTCTTCAATAGGAATACCATTATATAGAACTTCTTACAAAGCATTTTATTAAACAAATCTGTAAAGCTCACATCTTAGCTATATAAGCATTACAAAAACAAAACAGTGAATAGTCATACTTCAACCAAGACATTAACTAAAAATTCACTTGGCTTTACTTCAATCATAATTAAAAACTCTCATACAATATTACCAACTTTAGACTTAATTAACTAAAATTTTTTAAAACAAAAATTCTTTTTAATGAGTTGCCAACATACTCATTATATTATACTATTTATTCAAGCCAATATCCAGACACTGCTTGCTTCTTTTGTAACTTATCTAAATTATATTCCTACTGGCACACTTGTGCTAATTTATCTTTATTCAATCAAATTATCCAAACCTCTACTAACCAAATTATCTCTAATAACTTGCCTGATCTTGACACCTACTATAAATATAACTTAATTAACAAAATTCTTCATTATCCAGCTCTTAATTCTCTATATATATTACCTAATACTTACTATCCCAATCCTACTCTTAAATGACTTATTCTAAAGTCTCTTATATCAACAATTCAAAACTTTGTCATTTTATACAAAATGGCCTCTCAAGTTATTATTAATATTCTTCTCAATATTAATGAACAATCATATGAGCAACTATGAAAAACATACTATACTCACTTCAATTGGAAAAATTAACAAAACAAACTCCAGTCTCAACCAATTAACCAATCTTTAAGATCATCTAATCCGATTAGAAAACATACTCAATCTCGAAGAGATTATACTTATTCATACCTTTGTGGACTTTCTGATCAATTACATTCTCACTCTAATACATGCCTTTCTATTGGCCAAGCAATTTGAAAATTAACATTTGGTTCATCTTATAGATTAAATATAGCATATCATTAAATTATATATTAAACATTTAAATCTAGATAAGCTTTGATCACTCTAGTAAGTTTAGATCACAGATAAACTAGTTTGAGCTTTTATTCTTGCATGTAATTTTCAATTTATTTGTTTTGTACAAATAGTAGTAGCTATATAGTTAGCAGTTTAATGATTAGCCCTGACTGAAAGTGTTGGCCTCAGCCATAGCATATATATATATAACTATTTTAAATTATTAATAAAGATATAAGCAAGACCTCATCTTAATACTAAAAAAAAAAATGAAGTATTTATTGAAAGATAAAAGTAATAGTATTAGCTTAGTTGTATTAAAGAAGAAATTTGTAAAAAATAAATTTAAACAAGACCAAGTTAGATTAATAGTTTGGATTAGTTTTGTTATAAAATTTAAGTAAACTATTGTAATTAATATTCTTTAGTAGATTTATTTATATATAGATAAATATATATATTTTTTTTCACTTTGGCAGTTTTGCTAATACTCTTTATTAAGATTTCTGTTTATATACACAAACATTTTTAGACTTAATGTACTGAGTCGACATTCTGCAATTACTTCTATGAGCACTTACAAGCAATCTGCCAAACCAGTTGCCTAATTTCTAAAGAAAAAAGAGGACCTGGGGGGCTCATCTGACTACTACCCTATAATAGAGTATTACCAATCTAATAACACTTTCTTGTAGAGAAGTGAAAGAAGAAAAAAAAAACACCAAACTAAACTAAACTAAAAAGAGATATAGGAAGAAAAAAGAAAAGAAAAAAAGTGTCAGAGAGCATACCTTATTCATGACCATTTAGGATACTAGCACTTTAAACCTGTGCTAAGGATCTAACTATACTTTAACCTGTGCTAACGGGATAAAAATTTTATATACATGATTTTAGGAATTACTATATATCTCTAATTTGTTATAATCCTCCAACTTAAATTCTTCTTCATTTCTTTATTACACTATATGTTAGGCCATACATGTAATTGTTGTGTTCCTATTACATCATGTTACAACACATAACTGTTCAAAAAAAGAAGTGGTAAACAATGCCGATCTTTTGTAGGGAGGAAGCTAATTTCTTCACTTTTGAGTAAGAAAAATAAAATAGGTAGAGAAGGTCGACAGATGTGATATGTAAAAAGCCAAACTAAAGAGAGTGTTTTCAACTGTTTGTTTGTTTTCAAGCTTTTGATAACCTTTAACTAGAGTTTTTCTCTTTTGTTTCCAGAATATCCTTCTGGTTTGAGTACTAAACATATTGAGGAGTTCACTAACAGACAAGACTTGACTTCAACACAAACTACCAGAAGAGTCGCCTGCACCTCAGTTTTTTCATGTACTTATAGTTCATTAGCAACAATCTGCTTTATATTAAACAGAATCAAAGATATCATCATCTTAAAAGCATAACTCTTCAAACTGTTTGATACTGGTTTGGTTTAAGTGATCATTGAGAAGGTTGTATATAGATAAATATTATTTTATAAAAAAATATTTTTATTATTAGCAATAGTAATTTGTTCTTAAAAATGAATTTTATTTTTAAGATTATTATAGTAAATTAAAAAAAAAACCTTATAAATAGATAAGACTTTTCTAATATGATTAATAGATATAGCAAATTTTATGAATTAATTAAATGGAAAATATTATTTAAAATTAGTTAAAAAAGATAAAAATGTAAAAATGTAGTTTTGTACTTTATAATAATAATTAACTATAATTTTAGTTTTTTTTTTTAAATATTAATGATGAGGCTATGCCTTTAACTTTATTGAAATTCAATTGAAGTTTTTACAAAGAAAAGCTTGCTTTTAAATTACATATAAAGAATAAAAACTCAGACATATAATCTGTATAAAGAGTATAACATTACTAAATATCATAGTCAGAACTTATTATAAAATTTTTATAGTAGCAGAATGCTGATTTATTGCAATGAAAATATTTTTTTTACTAAATAAACATCTTTTAAATCTTTAATTAAAGTTGTAAAACATATTATTATGATTCTAATAATAATAGAACTATTAAAATTAATTATGTAAATCACAGTATATAAAAATCTTTTTCTTTTTTACTATATAGGTTTTTCTTATTGTCAGAAATGCTTAGCATTTCATCACTATATAAAAGTTATAGTAAAATGCTCACTATAGTTTTATATCCTTTAACTATAAACTGCTCCTTAATTATTTAGTTAATTGATTTGATAATTAATTAATTAATAATTTTTGACCCAATTTTAGTTAGTTAATCAATTAATAGTTTGGCCAAAAATTATTAATCAATAAATTTTCTCTTTTTATCAATCATAAGACATATTCAATTATATTATAATAATATTAAATCATATAATATTATATTATAATAATGTTATAACAATAAAGTTGTATTTGATTATTATTTGTATATATTTTTATTAATTATCAAATTAGCTAACTAAATGATTAATCAATTAATCAATTAGTTAACAATAATTGATATGCAATTAATTTTTTAAAAATATTCAATAACTATGATTATATCTTTACTCTGATTTATAATACTGCATTCAGGATATATTCACTTGTTAGAATTTTATATATTATGCTTAAAATTATCTTTTTTTAAAAAAGATGCAATTGTTTAACTCCAAGCTAATCTATATATATCAGTTAATTGAAAGGTTAAAAAAGATAATAACAAATTAAAAAGAATTCTTTTTTTAGATAATAAATAAGAATTAATAGATCAACTTATCCAATTTGCTAATACTATTCAAGAAGGCAATAAGAGAATTCTTGGAAAATATGTATATAACATTAAGTAAAGTTATTCCAAAAATTAAAAAAATAATATTTAATTTGGCAGATGAAACATTAATATTATCAGATAATACTCTGTTTTTGGATGAAAACACCGTGTTTAGGTTGGAAGATGAAGAAGTACAACCTATTAATTTTGATGATAAAGAAGTTATAAGTAATATTACAAAAAAAATTTTTTTAATTAAAGCCCTCTTAGATACAACAGATATTTTAGAAAAATAAAACAGAATATTTACAAAGCACTAATCTACTATTAAAATAATCCAAATGATTTTGGTTTAATGGCAGTTTTATTAGATCTATATTACAAAGATTTGGATTTTCTAGATGATGATTCAGAAAAGCAACTAATTATTCAAAAGCTTTATAATAAATTCAGTGAACTAGAAGAACAAGCATCTGAATTATCCATATGTCTAACTTTACCTAATACAGAACCTGCAATATAATCATATAAAATATTTGTTATTACTATTAGCATTAAGCACTAAAAATTTTTTAGACTAGTAGAAAATGTATTCTTCAAAATTTTCAAAACTTACCAAAATAGCCAAAAAGTATCTTACAATACTTGTGATATTAGTATTAAGTAAATAATTGTTCACAGATGCTGGCAATCTTATTAGCTCTAAAAAAAACAAGCTTAGATCTGAATTTAGTAAGTCAAATGTTATTTTTAAAAAAGAATCTAAAAGCAATATATATTTTTATGCCAGAATGTAATAACAATGAATCATAATAAAGTAAAAGTGTTATTAAAGATGAAAAGAAAGTATTTAAATAATATTAAATTCAGAACTAAGATGGCAATTCTAACAGACAAAAATTAATCCTAAATGCAATTATATATTACAATATATCTGTATATTAAAAATTTATTTGCATAAAGTATGAAATATTTACATTTTGTAAAACAAATTTAATTAAATAAAGTACTGTTAGTATAATATAGATTGATAAATTTGTACTTACATAGATTAGAATTTTGTTGGCTCTTTTTTTTTTTAAAAAAAAAAAAGCTAATACATAAAAGTGTATTCATTATTCCACATGTTCTCTTTTAAAAAATATATATTTCACTTTCAGTCATCAAATTTGCAAGTATCTAATAAACTTTCTTAGAAAATAAGTTAAAAAAAGATTATTTTATTACTAATCTGAATTTAAATTTGAATTAATCCAGATTTACTTAAATTCAAATTACTAACTGGATGCATTAAAGGGCATATGAATTTTATCTGAATTGCTCTAAAAATTTAATATTAAAGCTCTAGTATTTATTATAATTGTCAATATAATTAACAAAAAATTAAAATATTAGATTGTTTTAAAAAAAAATATTAATATAACTAACTGTTAGTTAATCTAGCTGTTAGTATAACCAAAGTAATATGTATTTATTTTTTTTTTTTTAATATTAATGGTGAGGCCATGCCTCTATCTTTATTGAATATTTAATTGAGATTTTACATGAAGT
>CAJVQA010001644.1:0-24690 GCA_910591915.1 Cetraspora pellucida
CACTCTATGTTACAATTAGACATACCCCAATTTTTTATCATTTCGTGTAACAAATTTTAAAAATGTTTAATCTCACGATGGGACGTTTTGATTGACGACATCCCATTTACTATTTTCTGTGGTATTCTGCGGTGAAATAAGCTTATTCTGTAATATAGACCTATTTCTGTGAATTCTGAGGTATCATGGTACACATTTACGAAATGCTGTAAATTTCGATTAAAATTCAGATATACAAAGTCCGATCAGTATCAAAAATCAAGAAATATTCGCTTCAATTTTTATCTTATGAAGATGGGTTAAAATATCATTACGTACGTACATATGTACATACGTATATGCAAAAAAAAAGGATTAACATATGTTAACGTTAATGATATTACCATAAACTACATTCTGCTTCCCACTTTCCAAACTTTTAAACCAGATTCGGCTTCGAATTTAACCAAATTATTCAATTTTCAACTGTAAAGGTAACATTGAAGAATAGGTTTTGTTCACTTACCTGAAATTCCTAGTTTAGGTGTTGCATATTACACCGCATGATATTATTTACTTTTCGTCTAAAGTTCAACTTTCGTATATAGATTGGTTTTTCGCTTTTTTAATTAAAATTATCAATTGGTAGAATAGTTTTTCATATTCTATATATTGTTATTATCAAAGCCTTGTAAGTGGAATATAATTAAATTCTATCTTAATTTGCAATTCTCTCGCTAATTTACACTCATTAAAAATTATATCATGATATACGATAGTAACCATTAACGTTAACGTTAGGAGTAGACAACATGACGTTTATGAAACTTATGTTAATTGGTGATTCAGGTTAGCACATTTATGGCTATTTGTCATAATGCACAAATTTGTTATCTGTTATATGTAAAATGTCGGAAAATTCCGATTAGACAAGATTAATTCTGACATAATAGTAATTAATATTCGGAAAAATTCTGATTTCTATAATTCCGGTTAACATAAAAAAAAAAAGTTTCCGGAAAAACAAGCAGGCTGCATCAAAAATTTTGTGCACCATGAAATTTCTTTTAAAATTCATATCGATATAACTGTATAATCATTTAATTTTAATTTTTTACATATAAAATTTATTCATTTACAGGAGTTGGAAAGTCACGACTATTTCTTCGTTTCTATGACGGGATTTTTCCGTTTTCTTATATCATTACAAGTGGTGTTGATTATAGAACTAAAGACATTGTTGTGGACGATGTCAAAATAAGGGTTGACACGTGGGATGCTGTAGACCAGAAGCATTCTAAAATTATAACTCGTAAATTTCTTATTTATTAATTATGTATTCTTGTTAAATGATCTTTATGAATTTTATTTTATACCTAATACTTTTTCATGTAATACTCTTGAAGTTCACTATACCTATGCAATGGGTATATTCCTAGTATACGATGTCACTAATAGAAAATCATTTGATAGTATCCTTTTTTTTGAATATTTTAGACGTTATTGATATACATATGTACAGTACATGCAGATGCACAAAATTTTAAAATACTGTAGTCCGAGAATTTTCCGGTTTCCTCAGTTAATAAATGTTACCGGGAAAACAAAGCAGATTACATTTTTATTAAAATTTTGTGCACTGATCTGTATTGGCTTAATTATTATTATTTTTAAATTTTTTTTTTATGAATAATTAGATACAAGAAAATGGTTTGATTTTATAAAAAAATACGTTTGTGAAGGAGTAAATGTTATTCTTATTGGAAATAAATGTGAAGTTGATAAAAAGGTAAAGTTTCTGCATTTGAACGAAATTTAAAGAATTCAACTTAAATTTATTTATATAATTTTCAGGCAGTATCTAGAGAAGAAGGCCAAGCTCTAGCAAACGAATTTGGAATCAAATTTTTAGAAACCAGTGCTATGTCTGACATAAACGTCAAGGAGGCATTCTACACCTTAGTCAGGTTTGTTAAGTACATTATTAATCATTATTAATAATCATTATTAATCATTGTTATCATTTTTATTATTGTTAATGAATGTTTGCGTCATTCATTCTATATTTCTTTTAATTTTACTTTAATAATCGTAGAGATATTAAAAAAGAACTCATTGATCCGTATCAACTTGAACAAGAGGTAAATATTTTAACATTTTATATGAAAAAGTCTTTACTGAAATTTATTCAAAATTTTATCTATTATCAATCTTCCGACAGATTATCAAAGATCAAAGTAAAACGTCCGCAGATAAGTCAGCAATTAATAATGTCAAAAAATCAATTTCCACTTTGGCTAGGTTTGTGAATAATCTATTAATTTTTTATCTGAATAAATTCTTTAATAAAACTATTCTAATTTTACGTACGTTATATTCTTTATTATATTAGAGATTTCAAAGAAATATTTACTGGTGCGAATAAAGTTGATGAATCATCAAATAAAATATTTTTTAACGGTGTTCGTTTCGAAAAGGGTATTGGTGTCAAGAGGAATGAATTTATGGCTTTTAGTAATTATCTAAAATCCTCTAACATGGGTTATATTGATGGAACTTATAATGTTGGAAATTGTTATTTATATGAAATTGGTGTAGAAAAAAATGAACGTGAAGCATTCATTCATTATGAAAAATCTGCTAAAATGGATCATGTAAAAGGAATATATAGCCTTGGTTATTGTTATCAACACGGAATTGGTGTTAAAAAGGATGAATCTAAGGCATTTACTTATTATCAAAAATCTGGTAATATGGGTTATGAAAAAGGTGTATTTAGTCTCGGTTATTGTTATCAAAATGGTATTGGCGTTAAAAAAGACGATCACCAAGCATTCCTTCATTATCAAAAATCTACAGAGATGGGAAATATGGATGGTTTATTTAGTCTTGGTAACTGTTATTTAAACGGAATCGGTGTCGAAAAAGATGAACCTAAAGCATTTATTTGTTATCAAAAATCTGCAGAATTAGGAAATGCTGATGGAATATGTGGTCTTGGTGACTGTTATTTGAATGGAATTGGAGTTAAAAGAGATGAACGTGAAGCATCTAATTATTATCAAAGATCTGCTGAAATGGGAAGCGCAATTGGAGCATGTAAACTTGGCGATTGTTATCTAAATGGAATTGGTGTCGAAAAGAATGAATCTAAAGCGTTTATCTATTATCAAAAATCGACAGAATTAGGATGTGCAACTGGTATATGTAATCTTGGTGATTGTTATCTTAATGGGATTGGTGTTGAAAAAGATGACGACAAAGCATTCATTTATTATCAAATGTCTGCTGAAATAGGAAATGAAATTGGTACATGTAAACTTGGTGATTGTTATTTAAAGGGATGGGGTGTTGAAGAAAACGAACATAAGGCATTCATTTATTATCAAACATCTGCTAATATGGGAAATGCAGATGGAATGCGTAAAGTTGGTAATTGTTATCTAGATGGAATTGGGGTTGAAAAGGATGAATATAAAGCTTTTGTTTACTTTCAAAAATCTGCCAATATGGGCAACATTAATGGAATGTTTATACTTAGTTATTGTTACCGAAAAGGTGTTGGTGTTAAAATGGACGAATCTAAAGCCGAGTATTGGCATCAAAAGTAAGTAATTTATTTCATCATTTATTTATTATTATAATTGCTAATGGTGTTTAATTAACAATTTAGGGGAGATGCTTTACTATCAGGTAATATTATTATTTTTATATATTTATTCACAGCATAGTTCTGACCAAACTATCGAAATTTTTAGACACAAGCAAATGGACACGGAGAAATTTTGATATAGATGACAATCTGAAAAAAATGTTGAATGAATACAATTATTCGTTGTCATGGATCCCTTTCAATGAGTTTAAAGACATTGAAACAATAGGGAAGGGTGGGTTTGCAACAGTATTCTATGCTAAGTGGCAAGATCCAAATAATGCAACAAGAGAAGTTGCTCTTAAGTTACTTCATGGTTCAAAGGATAGTGAATATAAAGAATTTACGAACGAGGTAATTCTCATTTGAGTTTTTTTTATCATTCAAGTTTACTATATATCAATTGTCTAAATTCTTTTTTTTTTTTTCCTTAAATAAGTTAAAAGTACTTTGCGATCTAAATCAAAAAAATCCCACATTTTTAAAATGTTATGGAATATCAAAAGATTATAAATCTGGAGATTATATTCTTGTTATGCAATATGCTCAAAAGGGTTCTTTACGTAAAAATCTAAGCGAAATATCACAATTAGAAGGGAAAGACAAATTAAACATATTGCGCGATATTGCTTACGATCTTTGCACAATTCATTCTCAGAATCTTATTCATCGGGATTTACACAGTGGCAATATATTACAAAATAGTTTACATGATGCGTATATCGCAGATTTAGGACTTTTAATATCAGCCAATAGAGCTTCAAAGGTGAACCAAAATGGTGCTTGTGGTATTTTACCGTATATCGCACCGGAAGTTTTGACTGGAGCACCTTACACCACAGCATCTGATATTTACTCATTTGGAATAATTATGTGGGAAATTTCTACCGGAAAACTTATTTACAGTGATCGGGAACATGATCATTGCCTTACACTAGAAATATGTGGTGGTCGCCGTCCAAGATTTCCAAAAGAAATACCTGATTTTTACGTTCATTTAGCGAATAAATGCATGAACGCAGACCCTCGTAGCCGTCCTTCTGCAAATCAACTTCAGGAATTCTTTGATGTTTGGATTAACAATGAATTCTATGCAAATATGTTTAATGAAAATGTAAACAAATCTAAATCCAAATCAAATATTAGCAGGATTATAACAAACTCAACACACCAGCAAGAAGTTTTAGATTATTCGCTCTTTCATAATAATAGTTCTCTTGCAGAACAATTAAATATATTGTAAATAAGAAATTAGATGAGTGGGGATTAGTTTCTTTTTTTATAAACAATTTGAACTTACATACAAGACAAATAAATGTGATAAGGAGTTAAAGATGTCCTATTTCAAATTCACTGATAAATGTTTGCCATATTTGTAGACTGATTTTATGTGAAAAAAGAGTGATAACTTCGGTATTTCAATTGATAACTAAGTATTTTAACTTTTAAACAATCTTGTGCTCAAGCTAAATCAATGTGAATAAAAAAAATAATAAAATAAGATAAAAGATGAATAACTTATCTTACATATTTTGATTATCATACTTTAAATTAAATCAATATAAATAAAAAAAAGATAGTAAATAAGTACTTGATTTATAAATGATCCTTATGTTCACGATTAAATCAAAATTCAATGTGGGGAGCTGAAGCTGAAAATTTGGTATCTTTATTTAGATTATAAAACGTGCTAAAACCCATTTATTAACCCTAATTCTAAACTATAAAAAATATTGCACACAAATTTTTTTGAAAACTTCGTACTAAAATATTTGAAATTTTTAGTTTTCATTATTTCAGTTGTGACAATTATTTCATTTAGAAGTCTTTTTTTTTATTTAAAATGGTTATCAAATTCACTAATTTAACTCGCTCTAATCCTTAGTGCAGGGATAAATCAATACTTATGTTCTTCATTGAATGAAAAAAAAACTTATAAAAATTTGAGTTTAAGTAAATTTTAATAAATAAATAAGGTGAATTAAATTTGGTTACAATAAAACAAATTATAGAAAAACAATGGCTAAATCCTTGTCAAACATTTTAGTGGCTAAGCTACACTTTTTATTATTTATTGAACAAGAATTTAAATCTTTTAAAATTTCAAAGCAAATATTTGTCATGTATTCATGAACCTTAGTAGAATAGTGGTAATCATCCTAGTAAAAATATGTTGAGCTCTCATCATTATATAAAGAATTATCAGAATCAGAAATTTTAGACTTTAACATTTCATCAGTATCTAATGGTTCAATTTTTAATTTATTTTCTAAAATGAAATTAACTTTCTCATTATGATCACTGTACAGATCAATTGCTGCATTCATACAATCTTCTATTTCAATACCACATACTTCTGTTTGTAATACTTTAAACAATTTATCACATCTCAAATAAATTAGTTTTATATTAGTCTCTTGACTAAATTTTACCAAATATTGAAATAAATATTTGTTATAAAGTTCAACAATTTTTGAAAGTCTCATTTTTTCTTCTGAAGACATAGTTTTAAAATGGGAAACTTTGGATAAATCTGGAAGATTTGGGATTAACAAAGTACTAATTGTTGGAATGGATTCTACAAGAAGACGGATCGCGTTGACTAAATGTTGGGTTACTTTAAGTGGATCTGCATTCAAATTTTCAGAAAAATAATAGTCGTTACCAGTGTCCCAGATCTAAAATGGTAAAATAAATGTTATAAAATATAAGGAGATGAATTTGTGATATAGTTATGAAGAATACTTACGGCAAACAATGTATTACTAAAATCTTTATCATTTTTGTTATGTTTTTTTAATGTTTCAGAGTTTGCCTTTATTTGAAAAAATTTTTTTAATGTTGAAATTTTATACTCATAATTCATCGAATTTGTTGTCGAAATGGTATCTTTGGAAATAAAAGTTTCAATTTGTTGTTTGATACCAGGTACAGCAATCGAATCGTTTTTCTCCCCAGTGTATCCTTGAATATAATTGCTGTCCGCAGTAGCCCCACCAAATGCATAATCTATCAATTCAGTATTGAGCAATTCTGAAAGATACTCAGACCACACCATTCCGTCATTGTAATGCCCTTCAAAATTTTCTTTTGATGGCCACTGTTTTCCCGTAAGATTATAAGAATTTCCATTGTCTAAAAATGAATGAATAAGAAGTTAATAAAAAAAATGGTGAAATATAAAATCCAAATAATGAAAAAATAACCTATAATCACAATTTTTACCTGAAAAACTATCACCGAAAACTACTATCTGATCGTATTGAACAGATGGTAGTTTTTTTAACTTTTTGAGAATAGCAAGTATATCGAAATGATTTTTGAAAGATGCCATTTGGTTGATATCTTTGGTACTTTCTCCAACTTTTTATATTTTATTCGAATAGTACATGTTTGTCAAAATAGGTGATTATTGAATATTATATCAATAACACAAATAAGGTAGTTATGTATTTAATATTGAGTTGAGCCGATGTTACCTTCGTAACTCCTTTACCATGTTTTTAGTTATCAATTTATGTGTATTAATTCTATTTATAGTTATTGCTAGTCCTCTAAATAAGCATTATTAATTTGTAAGTATTGTCGCGCTACAAAAACTATGTGTCGAATAAAATCCTTATTCATAGGGCAACCTTGCGTAACAAAGATAAAACATTCGATAAAGGTTTATATATACTTTAAAGTACTTTTTGATAGCATAAAGTTTCACCAATAAAAAATCACCGCAAAAAGCATTTTTCGTTTCGATAGAACGTCTACAAAAATAATCAGTATCCCCATGAACTTTACTTAGAAGGCAATAGATGCCTACCATTTATTGGGCCAGACAAAATTATATTATTGCGTTAGATTTAAATAACCTTTTATTTTTAACTGTTAATTTGTGTAGGTGCAAGCTCTTTAGTAGTAAAAGATCTGGGCTTAAGATTAAATTCGGTCGGTTATTGTAAATTAATAGTTAAGGTTTTGGGATACAGTATATTTTATCGATTCTTTAATGTAATGAGTTGCATTTACCTACTTTACGCACATATATCTATTCTCTAAATATAAATAATAAACGTATATTTATTGTCTGTAAGCTTCTTTATATGAAGTTTTTTTTTCGTTTCTAGTATTAATTAAAAATTATGTATTTTGATTGGTTAATTATCACGGGAAATCACAAGTAGATCTACAAAAATTAACCAATCATACGAATGTCATCCTATGAGTATAATGTATAGCATTTGTTAATCATAATTGTTTAGAGATACTGTATCTATATTCGAGAGAAGTTTCGAGAGAAGTTACTCGTATTTCTGCTATATATTCTCGATACGTATGCTAGATGCATTAAATGTGTTAAATATACTAACTATGCTAAATCGATATGCTAATTATGCTAGATATGGTGAATATGCTAAATATGATTAAAAAATGCTCCATGTGACAGTATAAAATAAGATAGTAACGTTATAGATGAATACAAAAAAAACGTATGTATATCAAGATTCTTAAACATAGATAGATATTATAAGTACTAGTTAAAATCAATCTTTAGAAATTCTATATACAGTTGGTCAAATAAATATTACACAAATTAGCTTAACCACAAAGGAACTTTTCAAATTTTTATTTTTCAAAACGCAAACTGCTGTTAAATCCGAAGTATAATTTAGATTAGTTTGCATATTTAAATAAGCAATTCAATTACATATATGCTTAATTTATGTATTATATTTTTTAGTCAATAAATATTGACTTTAATGTTTTAAAAAAGGTTTGTTGCTTTAAAATTACGAATGAGCTCTCAACCTTATTGGAAGTATCTTTAGCTTTATTGGAGCTACTAAAGTATTATCTGTATTAACTAATGGCTCTGCAAACGCCAGAACGCGCACTATCAATACATGGTGCAAGTATACGTGCCGGCACTTGAAAACCTTAATAATGATTATCAGATTGTTATCTAAGATATTATTTCTTATCACATCTACAGTATAATATAGCTTAGAAATACTACTTTTATTAAATGATTTGAATTTGTTATAATTTTTGAGTGCTGCCAAGTGAAAACCTGTAAGTGCGAATTTAAAATTTAACTTGAACTCGGAAATTTGATATCACTGATTATTAAAGGTTTTGAGTTTAAGTTCTGCATAGTGAAGATTTAAATTCACAGTTACAGGTTTCCCTTGGCAGCACTCATCCGGAGGTTTTACAACCAGAACAAGAAGAATGTATTAAGGATAATTCCATTGCGATAGAATACAATATGCAAGAATCATTTACTTCAAATCCAATAACATATTAAAACAGTTAATGAGCAAAGTCTAACAAACTTATTAATATCTCTAATGATTATATATTTTTATATATACGTACGTATATCCAGAGACAATCAGATTTATATATTAGTTTTGGTTACGTATCCGTTTTTGTTTTACACTAGCGGTACTTGGAAGATAGCAAGTGGCAATAAAATTAATTATGAGATACTCAAAGTCAGTTTTTATTTTTGGTGGTGCTCATTTCGCCGACAATCACTTCACCAACAACCTATTTCACCGACAATCATTTCATTGAAACCTCTCTAGTATACCCCTAAAAAAAGTTACGAAACTGAGTTTAAATTTTTTCCAAATAACAAAATCCTATATTCAAAATTATAAGTCTATAATCAGCGATGGTGAGAGTCACTTGTATTTGTAAATATACATTATTTAATAACCGTATTTGAATTAAATGACATTTTTCTTACATATAAACATATCATTTCTAAGTAATTTGCAATTATAAATATACAGTGTATACTATTATGTTAAAATGTTAAATATCTATATAATTATAAAAATTAGTAACACTTAATATTAAAAATACCCAATAGAACATTAAAGCAATGGACTAGAGCAGACAAGATTCTCAATATAGAAATAGAATACAAAAATACCAACCTCAATAATATCATTCCAGATAAAACATGCATTGTTTTATTCAGATTTTCTTCATTTTTTCAAGTTTTATAAATTATTACCTATTTGTCAATTGGTTTAAAATTTGGTTCGATGTCTTTCAATCATTTCTTATTTACTGAAGAAGTTTAAATAGCTTGAAAGACATTTACCTGTATAATATACTATACGTTATTGAAAATTATTTTAAATAACACTCATGTGTACAACATCACCTAAGCAATATCTCATCATTGCTAGAATTATCTCATCATCTATCTACTGGTATTCATTCTGTCATTTTCTTTCTCGTATCGTTTTGACTCATTCTCATCCGTAAGCACTTATCAAGGTGATCGAAATTTTCGGATTTTTTAACTTTTGTAGTACTTGGGTGTTTCGCTCATATTGTTTAGAATGATAAGAAATAAGTAAAAGAAAAAACAGATTGTGTTCATTAAAATTGATTATTAATCAATACATTAAGCTGCTTTTTAAATTTAAACCCAGTTTCGTAACTTTTTTTTTAGGGGTATACTAGGTTCGTGATTTCACTGACAAAGTAATTCTGGTCATTTTCGTTAGGGTCAGGTTAGAATTAGAGTTAAGGTTAATGTCGGTAAAATGGGCTGTCATTGAAATAGATCCGTTTATTTTCACATCATGCACGTGTGCGGATCCAATTAAATTTCATCATTTTCAAATTTCATTTTTTTTTTAATTGTAATTATAAAAATCCATAGAATAAATTTTATATTTTATATAAATACTTAAGAGAAAAAAAACCTATTTAAGGAAAAAATCTTAAATATCAATAAAAATATAAAAACATAAATATTACTAAATAATAGATTGCACTATATTCAAGAATAAAATATAAATTGTTTTGTCGGTGGTGAATATTCTTTTAATTCGGTTTGAATGTTTCTCTCTCTAGCTTCTTCAAAGAGCTCCTCGATTTTTTTATTATTACCGTAAGAACTTTGACATTTCATATTATTAAATAATAATATAAGTATTTGAATCGATAATTAAATGAAACAACACCGCAAAATCATTGTAATATTCATTCTTACTCGCTATAGAAAACTTTTTTGACTTTTACTTGAATTAATTTTTTTGCGCAACCTTAAAACGTTTTAAATTAAAAGACTTCAATGAGTTTTAAAAGGAAAAATATCATTGAAATAATATTGCTATACATACCAAGACACGGAAGGCTAAAAAAAAACAAAATAACAAATTGTGACGAATGATAATATTGCTATGATCCAGATCTTGATGTACACTTACGTGGTACAATAAAGAGTACAACCTTCTGCTCCCATCCCGGCTATCAACAATGCATTTTCTTCCGCATGTAGGCAAGTACAATTATCCAATCCTTTTCCACTTTCACCTTCTTGACAGCGCTCACAATGACCTTCAATACAATTCGTTATACCTATTGGTGTACCATTATATCCCGTTGCTATTACTCTATAATCGTCTCTAACTAATATGCATCCAACCTTACGGCTCAAACAATTGGATCTTGATGCTACCAATTCCGCTAAATACATAAAGTACGTCTCTTTTGATGATCGCGAAGGCACTAATATCTCTGATATCTTTTCATTAAGTTCATTTTCTGATTTTACATTAAGATCTGCCATAGACATCATTTTATAGTTTTCTTCTTTATCCCACCAAATATCATGTTGTTTTATAAATTCATCAGAACTTTCATTACCGTCACTATTTTAATTATAGTTATTTAAATAGAGTCATTAACAGATAGTAATACTCCAAATTAATATTCACCTCTTCTTCCACGCCTTGCATTTATCATCCAATGTATTATTTACAGCCAATAACAAGAAAATAGGACACTTTCTATTGTAAATTTATATTATATTTACGACTCATTTAAAAAAAGCTACATATAAAAAGGGTTATTACACATTCCCCAATAGTCATTTTCCCGACAAACTATTTACCTGGCATCACGTAGGGTTAGGGTTAGCATTTTTATTAGTTGTGTGATGTCAGGCAAATCGAAATGACCATCGGGAGAAATTAGGCGTAACCACAGAAAGTACCTGTATTCCTTTAATGTGTTTAAATTATCAATTTCGGTCACGAAATTATGCTCCCAATTCTTTTTTGCAAATTTTAAAGGATTTTCATTTCGAGGAATGGATTTAAAATTGTTATTTTTAAGACAGTTGATGATAGCATCTTTGTCTGAACAAAAGGAACTTATTACTCCAATAAGCATATCAAAACTTTTTGTCACCTAGAAAGCAAACTCGAAAAAAGTCGAACTTTAATTGTTAAATAAAATAAATATTAGGGTTGGATCGGTCCCAAAAAAGGGGTTAGTTATACTTAAATTGTCTGGTTGTTTTGCCTGTAATCTTCTTCTGATTTGTACTTCCGCTATTATTTTAGTAAATAATCGGAGTATTGTTCGATTATGTTTTCTATTGTATCGTTTGTGTACCGTAGTTAGTAAATGGCCGGAGTTTAATACAGTATATCCGTATTCTATTAGAGAATTTTATTATACGTCGGCTTTCTTAGTATGTGGTAGTTGAATTATTGTCGTTCTAGCCATAGTAACACTGTTGTTAATTTAAGTCTTTGAACTGTTGGTGCTTTTCCGAGTAGGTTATATATCCGATTTCGTTCTATTTTGGGAATTATTTTAAGATACTTGCTTTTTTTTAATTTCTTTTGTATTCTAGTGAGAAATTTGTTGTAGCCTTGTAATTCAGAAATTTCTTATTTGTAAAATTTTTCTAGTTGATATATTTCATTAGAAGTCATTAGGTTAGTGTTGTTTGTTATTTGAGTGTCACATTCTTTAGCTCTTTCATAAGTCATTTTAGGTATTTCTTGTTTGTTGTATTCTTCTTCAAAGTTGTAATTTTTTGTTTAGTGGTAATAAAGCTATTATAATATATATTATCAAATATTGTTGTTAAATATTTTCATAGTTCTGGTACATATGAGTTTTATTTCTTCTTTGGTATAAAATTTTATTCTTCATGTTTATAAAATTTATTGTTTATAAATTTTTGTTCTTCTAAACATAGATGTATGTGGATGAAGTTTTTTGTTAGATAGTCTTGTTAGACTATTGATTCTTAGTGTGGTTTATATTATGATTTTGTAGCTTGTATTATATATGATTCTTTTATTTTTAAGTTGATTTTTTATAGGTTTCTTGTATTCTTGCTGCTATTATTTATAGCATGTCTTCTTGATAAATTATAGTATTTATAGAATATTTTTAATTTATTATTTCTTAGTTCTAAGAGAATTGTTAGTTCTAATTCAGTAGTAAATATTATTATAATAGTAATTCTTATAATTTTTTTTTAAACCCTTTTTTTTTAAACAGTTATAATAGTATTTTATTAAGCTATTTGAAACTATTTATACAATTACAAAATTTATTTAACATATATGTTTGTTATTATTTGACTCTCTAATAGTATTTAAATATAACTTGCCATACTAGTTTAAGCAAAACTAGAATTATAGCTTATTTGACTCTTATTCTATAATAGAATACTGTTAATCTAAAGATATTTTCTTATAAAAAAGAGAAAAACAAAAAAAAAGAATTTTAATCTATAAGAAAAATAAAAAAGAAAACTAGTTAATTAAATAAAATTCTATTTTATAATTATTTACTTACTAAAAATAGTTTTATATTTATTTTAAATTAGTTATTTTCTAAAAACTAGATATTCTTAACTAAAATAAAAACAGCATCTATTTGTAAAATAGAATTTAAATTAATATTTTTTATATAAAAAAACTTTCAAGTAGTTAAAATATTATATTAAGAGATAAATCTTGTGCTTAAATAATTTAATTCTTTATAGACTATTAAATAAAAATAAAAAATATTATATACAATGTTTTAAAATATATGCATATTTTTACAAATTTTAAATCTTTTCAGTTTAAATTTTTTTTAATCTTTTTTATATAATCAGCTAATCTATATATTTGTTATATTTCTTATATATTATATTTAAACAAGCATATAATTATAAAAAAAAGTAATACATAATATTGATATTTTGATAAAAGCAAGTCAAATTTTTACTTTTATAAAAAAAACAAAAGATATAAAGAGTATATTGTTTTTTTTGATATTAAAGTGAACTCTTGAGTCTTTTGACTTTATTAACATATTTTTGGAAATGTAGTTCTGTAAGAAGTTACTACAAAAAAAGTGTATAATTAGCTACTTGTGTAACTTTTTATATTATTTATTTAAAGAGTCTGCCTAATGTTCATTACCAAATATTATATCTAACATCTCTGCTTAAGTGTTTATTTAAACTCTTTAAATATGTCCTATACTAACTTTACTAAGTTAGACTTAGATTCTTATCTTAATTTTAAAACATTTTTATTCTTGAAATAAACCTGCTTTATACTTATTTTATAGCTAACTCAAATATTATTATAGTTGAACTAATACTTGTAATCTAGAAGTGTAATAACCTAGTGAAGTGAATAGGTTGTCAACTCTCAAGTGGCAGATCTAAGGTTTAATTCATACAAATAATGAATTTTGAAAATTATACCTGTATTATAGTAACTGTCTCTTGCTAATTGGTTGGGTTTGGGTATTTGTAATCTTAGATACATCAAGCCAGGTCCAATCTGACATTAAAAGCTCAAGACATCTATGTGAAATATAATGTTATATATACATAAAGGAATATAAAAAACTAGTGTCATATAAGATTTTAGTGCAAACTTATAATAAGACCACCAGGCATAGAAGGCTAAGAAACTAAGAAGACAAAAACTTATTTGAAAATTCTGAGTAAAGAGATAGTACAAACTTTCAATGATGCTATTGAACTAATAGAAACCTATAAAACATCTTTATAAGAACTGTTAGATAAACTGAATAACAAGATATATAAAGGAGCATATGACCAACTAGGTCATCAAAATTACTGAAGAAAAAGAATACATAAGTATATCATACTGGGCCATCCAGATTAGAAGTCTAAAAAGTCAGTTTTGAGTTACAACTAATAGAAGATGATAAAAAAGAAGTTGAAAAGATAAATACTAAAGTTTAAATAAACTTTACAAGAGTATAGTAGTTTAATAGATAACTTTAACTGCAAGTATTGGTCTTAACTATAGTGTTAAACTAGATTAATAGTAAAAGAGAATACAGCTTACTCTGGTAGATTTACCTTAAGAATAAAAATAATCTAAAGACTATAGTCTTATACTAGGGTCAGATTAAAAGATTTAAATAGAACATCTAAGCAGAGATGTTAGATATAGTAACTGGTAAGGAACCTCTAAGCAGACTCTTTAAATAGGTAATATAGAAAAGTTATACATATAGTTAGTTGTATACTTGTCTGATAGTTTAATATAAATATATCTATATAAAACATGTATCTGATATAAATAAAAAAGATAAGATCAAAGAGGTTATCTTAATACCAAAAAAAAACTAACACTTGTAATCAGAATTAATTTTAAACTATTATACTCTTACAGAATTTATTCAAATTCTAGTAACTACATTATAGCATATTCCTAGTATTTTAATATACTTTTGTTTTTTCTTTAAACTTCTAATTCAGATAACCTATATAGAACTATAACTAATTTATTAGTATGTTAAATCAGTTTAATATTCTTTTTTTCAGTTTTTTTAGTTAGAATTTTAGTGGCCTAATTGGTAGTATTTTTTATTCAGAAATTCTTGCTCATCTGGATACTCTATATTAATAACTGTTTTTTAGATCTAGTCTTTACAGTAATGCTGTTAAAGATTTATATTATCTTACTGTTCAGGTCTTTTTAAATAGGTTTTTTGTTTTTCAATTTCTATAAATTTATATAGCTACAAGAGTTTATATTGTCTAAAATCAGATTGCATTTCTTTGTATAGCTAGTTATAAAAATGTTCTATAATTAGCTAGTTATACTAATATGATTATAATTATAAATATTTTATCCTAATTATTAGAAACAATTGCTGTAATACAAATAGAAAATCCAAATTTTGCTATCTGTAGATTTTGAACTTATAACCTGCTACTTAGAAAGTTAACAACTTATTCACTTTACTAAGTTATCATATTTCTAAAAATTATATTGTATTGTTATAAAAGTTTAAATTAAAAAAGTTTTTTTAATTGTTTTTAATCAATGACTGTTTTGGTCTTTACTTGTTTTTAAAATATTTTTTCAGTTTGAATACTAAATAAATAAGAAAGTTTGTTAAACAAAAAGCTTAATTTAAAATAAAATTACTTAAGTTTTGCTTATTTTTTAGTATTTTATATACTTAAACTTTATTAATAACAAGTTTATTTAATATAAAACAAGTTAAAAAAATAAATAAAAAGTAGATAATAAATAAATAATAAAATAAAAATTTTCTATTATGTGACCTTATATCTGTCAAATAATAATAGTATAATAGTAGAATAATAGTAATTACAGAAAGTTTGTTGATATTGATAATATATAATAATAATATATTAACAAATAATAAATATTTTTATTATTTTATTTTAGTTTTTGTAGCTAAAAATAAAATAATAAAAATGTTCTATTATTTTACTAATATATTATTATTATATTACTAATATTGACAAATTTTTTATTATTTTACTATTATACTACTATTATATTATAATTATTTAGCAAATATAAAATAAAATAATATAAGATTTTTATTCTATTATTTAATTTTTTTATTTTTTATTCATTTGTTTAACTTGTATAAAACTAAGAATATTATTTACTTTAAGGCCAAAGTTGTAATTTATTTTCAGTACAAACTTGTATAGATCAAACAAATAAATAAAAAGAAATAATAATTTAATAATAAAATAAAAATCTTCTATTATTTTACTCTTATCTATCAAATAATAGTAACATAATAGCAATATAATAATAGAATAATAATAAATAACAGAAGGTTTGTTAATATTATTAAAATAATAGTAACATATTTGCAAAATAATAAAACATTTCTATAATTTTGCTTTTAGTCTTTGTAACTAAAAGTAAAATAATAGAAATGTTTTATTATTTTGCTAATATATTACTATTAGTTCTTAGCTCTGAGCTAGATTTTAAGTGTTTTAGATCTTAAATTCTATAATTATTTGGTTTAAAAATAATATAATATTATTTAATTTATAGTTTTCTAGTTTTCAGGTTTAAGTAATATTCTGAGCCTAGATTTTAAGTATTTTAGATTTCAGATTTTATAGTTATTTATTTTAATAAATAATATAATATATATTTAATTTATAGTTTTCTAATTTTTAGACCTAGCTAATATTTTAGAACTAAGTTTTAAGTATTTTAAATTTCATATTCTGTAGTTTTTTAGATTTGAGATTTTGTAATTATTTAATTTATAAATTCTAAATTAGTTTTAAAAATTATATAATAATTATTCATAGTTTTTTGGCTTTTGGGTCTAAGCAATATTTTAAAACTAGGTCTTAAGTTTTTTAAATTTTAGACCTAAGTAATGTTTCAAAAAAAAGCCAAAATTTAAATATTTGATAAAATTTGATATTTTTTTAAAAAAAATTAATAAACTTAAACTAATAATATATATTTATAATATAATTTTAAATATAAAATTATATTAATTAGAAACTCTTATAGCAAAAGATGACAATGTACCAAAAAAATTTTTTCTTAAAAATACAATTTCTTGAAGAATTAGAGTAATAGACATATAATTTTTATAAAATTACAGAATCAAAATTTTTTGCACATTGCTACCTTTTGCTGTGATCATCTCCAATTAGAGCAAAAAGATAAAATTAATTAGTAAAATTTTAATAATTTTAAATTATACAGATTCAATATTTAAACTAACTATTACTATATTATTTAACAGATATCTAACATATAATTATATATTCAATAATAAAAAAAAGAAAAATTTTGTTATATCTAAAAGTTTATATTTAATAATAATATTACTAATACTAATCTATTAGTTTTTTTAAATAAATTAAAAACTAGCTACTAACAAACTTATATCTATTTTATATTACAATTAATTTTATCAACAACTATTTTTTTATATTAATAGATCTGTAATTAATAATATTAGTTAAATCTAAGTTGATAATAATAATTAAACTATTAATTCTTTTTTTGTTAAAATACAATTCTAACCTTCATTATACAAAGCTAAGTTCTTTTTAATTATTGCTAAAATTTAAAATCTCTTGCAATTTAGTAGTTAATATTTTACTAATTTTTAATTAGTAATTTTTAAATTTAATAATTTTCAATTTAACTTAACTTATTTTAATTATACATACTACTGAAATTGATTTTTGAAAAAGACATATTTCATTTTTATTAGAGCAAATTAAAATTTTATATAAAAAAAAAGAAATAAAATTTATATATTTATATTTTTTTATAATTTTGTTTATTCAAAAAAAGTGTTAAAAATTTTATATTTTAAATAAAAATAGATCAAACTAATTTTAGTTTTAAATTTTAATTTCAAGTTTAGATTCTAAAATAATTTTGTTATTATTTATAATTTTAATAAGTTATTTAAATTCAACTTGTAACTCATCTAATATATTTTTTTAAATATTATTAAATTATATAAACTATAAATTATTTTTTACAAAATACAAA
This sequence comes from Cetraspora pellucida, assembly GCA_910591915.1. Taxonomy (NCBI): domain Eukaryota; kingdom Fungi; phylum Glomeromycota; class Glomeromycetes; order Diversisporales; family Gigasporaceae; genus Cetraspora; species Cetraspora pellucida. The sequence continues at coordinate 18,247 of CAJVQA010001644.1, forward strand.
CTTATTTAAATAATTATTTTAATAAACAAGCAGACTTTTTTGCCAAATAACACCTATTATTATTTTTTATTTAATTATTATAAACTTAAAACTTTATCTCTTTTAAAGTTTTCAGTAACTGCTAATTATAATATAAAGTCTATAACTTTATAGCTTTAATATAGTATCTAAAAGAAAACTTAACAAAAAGGTTTATAATGATTTATATATAAAACTAAATAATATAATAAATAGTATATAAGAATATTAAATATTTTATTAATTTTTTATTTAAAATATATAAAGACACTTAAGAGGTAAATCATGATTAAAGAGTATAAAAATAGCAAATTTAATAGTAAAAATTACTGAAAATTGATATAGTTTTTCTATAGAGTTAAAATGCAGCTAGCTTATAATAAAAAGTTTTTTCATGCTAAGTAAAGCTTCCTTGAGTTTTTAACAAAGATTATATAACAAGTTATTTTAGTTATAATAGTAGTAAAATTATTCAAATTAGTTTAGTAGATTATGAACTATTGGTATTTTCTTTTTTATAATTATATGATTTTTACATAATGCCAGAAACTTTCAGCATTCTAACATTATATGAAAGTAATAGTAATTTTTCACTAATTTTTACTATCTTTCAACTACAATCTACCAATTAACTTTTTTGAATACCAAGAAAGTAGTACTTTTATAAATAATTTATCTTTATAATAAAGAATACTATATTGTTAATAAATAATATATATAATAGTATTAATATATATATAAAATAAAATATAAAAAAATCTAAAAAAAATATATTTTTAATATATTTGAAATATATAAAATATATAAGATCTATAAAATTTATAAAATTTATAAGATTTAAGACTTAGCTAATTTTTTTTGCTAAGACTGATATTTACAATAGCTACTATCTTTATTTGTATTTTAGTTAATATATTATATATAACTTGCACAAGATAAGTATATAATTAGCTATATATACAACTTTTAGTTACTTATTTAAGTAATTTATTTACAGGTTTTATACTAGCTATTATATCTGTAATTTATTAAAAGATTATTTATTTAAACATTCTTTCTTTTTAAATATTTGTCAGGCTGTTATATATTTTAAAAATATATTATTTAACTGTAAAGCTTAAAAATACTTCTTTGTTAATTATATATTTATTCTATAAAATGTTAACAAGACTAAATTTTGTAAAGTTTACTTGAACTCTAATATATACTTTATAGTATATTCTTAGTACTTTTAGTATATTTCTGTTTTAACTTTAGACTTCTAATTTAAATAGCCTAATAGAATTGTAACCTGTTTTTAGTATATTAAGTCTGGTTCAATATCTTTTTTTTAGTCTAATTCTAGTAGTTAGTTAGTAATATCTCTTATCTAAAAGTTCTTGCTTATTCATTTTTTCATATTAATATCTGTTTTTTAAATTATTAAAGATCTATATTATTTTTTTACTTAGATTTTTAAATAGACTTTTGTTTTTTCAGTTCTATAGATTTATATAGTTATAAGAACTTATCTTAGATTTGCACTGCCTAGTACTAGTTAGCATTTCTCTGTATAATCAAGATTATACTTATGCTTCATAATCTACTAGTCATACTAGTATAATTATAGTTATAGATCTTTGATCTTAACTAACTATCAAAAAATGTTTGCTATAATATCTATAATTACATAAGTAATAATTCAAATTTTTTACTATTAATAAGTTTTAAACTTATTATTTGCTACTTAAAAGATTAACAACTTATTTATTTTACTAAGTTATCACACTTCTTCTTAGCTAATTTAATTATTTATATTCAAGTTATATATATTAGAATTAGTACTTTATAAAAGTATAGCAATTTAGTAAAATAGATAAGTTATTTTTTTTTTCTCTTTGACTTGTCCTGCTGAGATTTTTTGTATATTCTTCATATTCTAAACTATTGTCCTTCATATTTATGTTTTTCTGAACCTTGATCTCATCTGGTTTATACTTTTAAACTTTCTAAGAGCAATAATTACATTAACCTCTGCCAGAATCAGAAGGCTTTACCAAGCTCTATCAAGAACTAGCTGTCACTATAAGTTTATATAGTATCTCTCATTGTCAAACTTTCAGCCTCACATTACATCTCATGACTTCAGTTATTCCAAATCAGGCTCTAACTTATATCTATCACTATGTAACTTCTCAATTGCAGGTCACTTGCTATTTCTGAAAATAAGTTTGTCTATAGATGTTTCAGGTCCCTGGTTCCACAGTGTTGCAGTTCCCTATTTTTGGAAATGCATTTCTACAATTACTATCACTAGGATTTGAACAGGCAACTTTGTGATTTGTAACCTCAAAACATAACTGCTATGCTATCAACCCTAGAGGTTAATAGATTAGTTATTATTTTTTCAAGTAGCAGATTGTAAGTTCAAAACTCACTAAAGATAAAATTTTAAAAAATATATTTGTATTATGGCAATAGCATTTTGTTAATTAGTTGAAATAAGATATTTATAACTACAATCATACTAATATGACTAACAGATCAAAAAATATCTATATAATCTTAATTATACAAAGAAATGCAAACTAGTACTAGGCAGTGCAAATTTAAGATAAGTTCTAATAATTATATAAATCTGTAAAACTAAAAAAACTGAAGCCCACTTAAAAAACTTAAGTTAAGAGATAATACAGATATTAATTAGTATTATTATAAAAACTAAATTTAGAAAATAAATATTAATGTAAAGAAATCAGAAAGACAAGAACCTTTAAATAAAGAGTACTACCAACCAGATTGCTAAAAGTTTTGAATTATAGAAAAAGAATATTAGACTAAACTTAATATATTAAGAACAGATCATAGTCTTATTAGACTATTTGAATTAGAAATTAGATAACAAAGCAAATATATACTATAAGTACTAGAGATATGTTATAAAGTTAGTATTAAGGTCTAAGTAAACTTTGCAAGAACAAAACCAGTTAATTTTTTATAAAAAGTTAGTAAATTAGTTAATAGAGAGGCCTTCAAGCTTTACAATTAGGTAACTTAACAGACATATAGAAAAAAAAACAAAATATTAAATTAAACAGCATTTAGATATACAAAAGCCAGTATATTATCTATTAAGTATAATATAAAGATCAAAGTATTTAATTAAGTAATTTTCTAGCAAATTATAAATATAGAAGCTAGTATAAAACCTACAAATAAACTATTTAAATAGATAACTAAAAGTTGCATATGTGGCTAGTTACATATTCATTTTGTACAAATTATATAATTATGTATAATTAAAAACACAATAAAGGCAGTAGCTACTATTAATATTAGTCTTAGTAAAAGTAAAAAATGAATTAGTATTTTATTAAAATTTTTCTGATCTTATAATCTAATAATAAAAATCACATAATCTTGTACTTATTAAAATCATTATAGCAAGCTAACTTTAATAGTAATTATTATATTTTATTCAATTTGGTTTAGTATATTAAAAGTTATAATTAAAAATATATAAAACTTTTAATATTTACATTATATAATTTTTTACACTTTATCATTTTTTTAAATAAAAACAAGTATTATATAAAACTTTTATAAGATGTTTTATTAAAAAAAATTGCAAAGCTTATATCTTAGCTATATAAATATCACTAAAATAAAATAATAAGAGATTATATTTTAACTAAAATATTAATTAAAAATTTACTTAGTTCTATTTCAATCAAAAACCCTTATACAATATTATTAATTTTAGGCTTAATTAACTAAAATTTTTTTAAACAAAAATTTTTTTAATAAGTTAGTAATATATTTATAATATTATACTATTTGTCCAAACTAATATCAAAATACTAGTTACTTTTATTGTAACTTATTTAATTCATTTGTACTAATTTATTTTTGTTTAACTAAATTATCTAAACTTCTACTAAATAAATTATTTTTAATAATTTATTTGATCTTGATATTTATTAAAAACAAAATCTAATTAATAAAATTCTTCATCATCTAGTTTTTAATTTCTTATATATACTATCTAATATATTCTACTTTAATCTTATTTTCAAAGAACTTATTTCAAAACTGGTTATATTAGCAATTCAAAACTTAGATATTTTATATAAAATTACTTCTAAAGTTATTATTAATATTCTCTTTGACATTAATAAACAATGATATAAGCAATTATAAAAAACATATTGCATTTATTTTTTCTAATTAGAAAAAGTAATAAAATAGATTTCAATTCCAACCTATAAACTAATTTTCAACATCATTTAATATAATCACTAGGTATACATATTTTCAAAAAAATTATACTTATTTATATCTTTGCAAACTTTCTAATTAATTATATACTCATTCAAACATATGTTCTCTTATTAACTAAGCAATTCACAAAATTAATATTTAGTCTATTTATAAATTAAATATAATATATCATCAAATTATATATTAAATATGTAAATCTAAATAAGCTTTGACCACTTTAGTAAGTTTAAGTCACAGATAAATTAGTTTGAACTTTAATTTTTGTATATAATTTTTAATTTATTTGTTTTGTACAAATAGTAATAACTGTAAGTTAACAATTTAATAACTAACTCTAACTGCAAGTATTAACTCTAATTATAATATATATATGTAACTATTTGAAATTACTAATAAAGATATAAGCAAGGCCTTATCTTAATATCAAAAAAAATTAAAAACTATATATAAAACTTTTACTAATATGTAGACTTAATAGTATTTATATTCAATATTTAATTATATTTTAATACAATAATATTATACTGTTAAAGATATCACATTCTAACAAATAATACATCTTGTTATATGCTAATTTTGATAAAATATAAGCTTAAAAATAAATAAGATTTGGTTCTTTGATTAACTTCCTAATCTCTTGACCTTAATTCCATCAAACACCTGTGATATAAGTTGATTGTCATCTTAAGAACCTGCCTGATCAAATTTCAAATAAGAAAGACCTTTGGAAAAAGATTCAAGTAGTCTAACAGGTGATCAATATTAAAACTTGCACAATCCTGATTCATTCAGTGCCAGAATAAATTTGTGATGTAATTAAAGCCTGAGCAGCTACATCAGATAGTGAAGGCTGAAAATTATTAGATAGAAAAAAAATTTTTAATGTAAAAAAATTTTTTGTTTTATGATCATGTTGAGCAAAAGTAATGCAGAACATAAATTGAAATGTGCCTGCAAAAAATTTTGTTCATTAATTTTTTTAAAATAAAAATATTACTATTTATAAATAAAATAAACAAATACGCTGGGATGGTCGGTTAACTAATTAAATCAAACTTATATGTAGACCATAAGAAAAACAATTAAGCAATTTTTTAAATACTAATGTATTGTTATACAAATGAATATCATTTTTTAATAGGAATTTATTATATGTAAGTGATGGATTTTTGAAATCTAACTCCTCTCGCAGTATTAGTTCTTCAAATTTAAGAACAATATGAAACGGATTAAAAAGGCATGCTCTTTAATTTGTCATGGAGATTTTTCTTTTTGCATTTAAAATTTTAATATATTATATATTTGTATAATCTAAATATATATTTATAAAATATTACTATAAAATTTTAAATGCAAAAAAGAAAAATTCCCATGACAAATTAAAGAGTAAGCCTTTTTAATCCGTTTTATATTGTTCTTAAATTTGAAGAACTAATACTGCGAGAGGAGTTAGATTTCAAAAATCCATCACTCACGTATAATAAATTCCTATTAAAAAATGATATTCATTTGTATAACAATACATTCGTATTTAAAAAATTGCTTAAGAGGTAAATCACGGTTAAAGGGTATAAAAATAGTGAATTTAATAGTAAAATTACCAGAAGTTGATATGGTTTTTCTATAGAGTTGGAATGCAGCTAGCTTACAATGAAAACTTTTTTCATGCCAAGTAAACCTTCCTTGAGTTTCTAACAAAGATTATATAACAAATCATTCTGGTTCAAATAGTGGTAGAATTATTCAAATTGGTTCAGTAGATCGTGAGCTATTGACATTTTCTCCTTTATAACTATATGATTTTTACATAACGCCAGAAACTTTCGGCATTCCAACATTATATGAAAGTAATAGTAATTTTCTGCTGATATTTACTATGAAATTTATACTCTTCAACTGCGATCTACCACTTAATTGTTTTTATTATGGGTCTACATATAAGTTTGATTTGATTAGTTGACTGACCACCCCAACGGATATGTCTGGAATTGTTAAAGATGATACGACCTAACTAAAAATTTTTTTTTGTTGCATTGCCACTGTACTACAATTAAGTTTTTTTTTTTTTTTTTTTTTTTTTTTTTAAAGTGAGGTCTTGCCTCAGTTTTCTTTATTGAAATTTATATATAGGTATATTACATAGTATAACATCGTATATATTTTATC
>CAJVQA010001645.1:0-24688 GCA_910591915.1 Cetraspora pellucida
TGAAATGGCATGCGAAAAATAGGCAACGCATAACATTATGTGATGAACAGAGTCACGCGGACCAATCAAGTGCTGAGAATCGCACAGACACATTAACTTGCCTGTAAACCATACATACGTTGTACGTTATACAAATTCCGTTCCTGGTATAACGAATCATTTTATTGGAAAATCGTTACGTATTTGGTGTAATGGTTGAATGGGATCCCTAATTTGGGTCATTTTTAGCAGTCATTTAAAGATGATGATTACTTATGAGGCTACGTATTGTTAAATCAGGTTGTTGGAAACACAAGATAAATATTGTATAATTTATTTGTAATGCAAGGTAAATTGTGGAAAAATGCACAAAAAGTTATGCGAAGGAGTGAGGATAAACAAAAGCACTTATATACTCATATTTACCAGTAGTATTATTTTTCGTGATTGAACAATATTTGCGTATTAAGGTTTAGGTTTCCCAGACTTCCATCAGACTTGGTTTGGTACAAAATCCCGGGCCCACAATCTTGATGCACATAATCCTGACTGAAAATACTAAATCCTGGCAAATACAAAATCTTGACAATTTAAAATCCTGAAAATTCAAAATACTGACTAATAACTCTGATGTTTGCACCTTGGCACTTTAAATTTTATAAACTTTGTACTGTCGTGAATTTAAACTGTACTTGTCAGGGTTTTGTACTATCTCAAAATTTTGCTAATGTGAGCATCGGGATTTGGCATGGCTCCCAAATAAGTTTTTATATATTTAGTATTACTTTAAATTGTATAATTGTATATCGATATTATAGTGTTTTAAAATTATGTATAGTGGGATTTTTGCCTTTAGCATGACGGACGTTATAAGACATAGATCTAAATCATGTCGATATGATTAAATCACAGATGTTTAATATGAGAACTTCATGTAATTAAATTTAATTACCATATTGCTATCGATACTTCGCCTACTAAAATTTCATGTTTTGAGTCCAGTAAATTCTAATCTTAAAGTCTTGTTTTCCTTTTTAAATGTTAAGATGTTAGTCTAAAGATACTATAAATACGCAATATCGCAAAACTAAACAAACACTTTAAAATATTAAAGCATGAAGCCTTTTCTTGGTCATTGTTTTTACACCAAAAAAAGTTGTACCATACGTAACTTTGATCAATCAAATTTAACACCCAAGATTAAAGTTAGAATGACGTATAATTAGTAACATTAATTCAACGATATTTAATAATCCCATATTACATGTGGAGATTAATAAAGAATTGACAAAGAATTTTCACGATAAATTCCGTATCACCTTGGAAATTTCTTGAATATTTATTTAAGTTCTGTAAAATTCCATTAAAATATATCACCCAAAAAATTTAACTATATAAATATATAGTTTAAAATTTGGCTTTTAATTTATTTATAAATAATTTAAAATAGTCTAAATTAGTTAATTTTTCATATATTATGTTTAATAAAAATTATATTTGCCTATCTGTACTATACTTTATCCTTTTATTTTATATTTTGTCTACTTATATTATATTTAATCCAATTTAACATTACTTTTTTTTCTTAGTACAGGGTGGTGCAAATTCTTTAAACGACCAAAAAAAAACCATCTAAATAAGGTATAAATGATCTGCTTAAAGGCAGTCTTATAAGTAGAATTATATTCTGTTTTTAAATGATCATTCCATTCTACCGTTACGCCAATCAGACCTTCAGAAACACCTAGCCATCATCATAAACAAGAGTGATAACTAGATAAAAGAATGATAAAATAAAATAAGCACAACAATATACTGATTTATATTCAAGGAAAGAATATAGTGCAGAACATAAACCTTATACATTATTTAGAACACATAAGGCATTTGAACAATTTTCATTATGTTACCATAAATAGTTGACATCGATCATTTGGCTCATTGCATGAGTCACTAAATGAATTTTTTCAAGAATTCTAGAAACTTGGACTCAAATTTTTCCTTTTTATTTGTAAAAATAATGCTTTACCAGATAATTCAAATGCTAGTTTCGTACCGCATGCATTATATTCGGGGTCTTATTCCGAAAAGTCTTATTTACGCCATCACATACACGGAAATGATGCTCATTTTATTATATTAAACAATACTTATTTTGAAATGTTTATTTGCGTTATCTAACTGCTAAATTTTGATGGTTCTTATTTTTCCGATTTACTGATTTAAAAACCTTATCAAATAATCATCCAATTGTTATCAAACATGTAAAAAAAATATCAATAAAAAATAAAATAAAAAATCCATTGATGTAATCTTGGTATGCTTTATAGGTAAAATTTGTATAATTCAACAATGAATTTCAAGCCATGTGCATTATAGTTTTTCTAAACAAAAAAGAATTCTTAAAACTAAATCATTAAATATGTTTCATTATCCAATCTTAAATAGAAATGTCAAGGTTCTCGCAGGATAACTTGCATTAAATTTCATAAATCATGAGCTATTTCATTATAAGATGTACGGGGTTATTTCACCGACATTCTTCATAAAAATTTATAAAAAGGCCAAATGTTAAATTATCAAAATTCATTAGTAAAGATATTAACCAGATTTTGGGATTTGTCTGATTCAGAAATTCAATAAAAATATCAACTAAATTTTGGTAATTTGTCTTAAGTATTAATATGATTAAGCGTCCATGCGTCAACAAAGTTCTCGAGTTCTTTGGTCCCAGGATCGAAGAAGAAGTCAAGAAACCTGTTCTGGAGCAATGTGATTCGACTAATCCCGACTTGTACATCAATCTAAAAATGAAAGACGGTCATGTGCTTAAACAACTGAATTGTTGGATGATATTTAAAAAGGATTTTCACAAAAAAATGACAGAATCCGGCCTTTATCGTGATATATGTCTAGCCTTTAACATCCCAGGCAAGGAACGTGTGCACATGGTTGGAGATCTAGTAAAAAAATATTGGAGGGAAATGACTGAAATTGACCGAACTCCATTTAAAGAACTTGCCGATAATGTAAAAAAAGAAATGAATTCAAGATTTCCAAATCATCGTCCCTATAGAAAAAGAAGGAAGCCCAAATCTAATAAAATTTTTAGGCCTTACTATCTGAGAAGTGATAAAAAAAAAATTCTCGTTCAAAGAAGCAGCAAGCTCCAGTAGACCACAAAATGCAAGATGAGGATCAATATTTTTTTGGTGATCCTTATAATGCGTACTTAAATTCCTTTATTAGTGAATTTGGTTTAATTTAAGTGAAGCCTACTCTCTTTTTGCTTGTATTCCTTATTTCTTATTTATAGGGCAAATGAACTGATAATTACTGATCATAATTATAAAAATTTTCATAGTATTAAAACTGGGTAAAACTCATAATGTAATTTAATAATTTTTATAAAATTTTTTAAATGATTATATATTTACGTAATAATTTTAACAAAATTAAGTTTTACTCTAGTATATTTCTTATAACTATTATTACTTTTTCTTTGAGCTAAAATTATTGTTTGACTTTTGTGTAAGAATTTTCTTTTCTTTTAATGTAGTAAAAAACTATATAAATAATAAAGATTGCAACGATTTAATTTAAGAATACCTTTAAATTTAATAAGTGCACCATACTTTAATGTTTTTGATTCGTGCTAAATACTGTTGTAGCATATACAAAGCACTTCAGTATAGAGGTAGGACCGGTTTAAATAATTCGGGTTTATCACAATTTATCGTATATTCTAAATTTAATTGGATAAGTTAATGTGATAAACTACAGTTGTTAGGCGAAACATAGTTTCGACTTTCGCCAAAAAAAAATCAAAAAGGTGAAATGGCGAAACTGGCTAATTGGCGAAACCTGGCGAAACTAGCGAACCCTAGCAAAACTGGTGAAAACATAACACAACAAAATTGTCCTGACAGATTAGGTACCCTTATCGTTATGTCAAGCGAAAATCGATCTCCGACCTTAAAATTTCTGGTCCGGCACCAATAAAATCATATAAGATATTGTGTAACAAACCAAACAGCAAAAACAGCAAAAAAAATAAAATTCTTAAATAGAGCCAAATTTTATTATGCTAACCAACTTTCGACTTCTAATTAAAAATGTTTAGCATTAAAATTTACATATAGTAATTACTCTTTCACATCAAATATAGATAGAATACTTGAGATACTCCAACCCAAATATTTGACCGGAAGGATTCGATTTTCGCTTGCATAAGGGTACCCGGCAGATTCACGATTTATTGGCTAAGAGCGATGATAAAAAAATTTGGCTGGAATTATTCGAAATTTTACTAATGAAATCATAGCGTCATTAAATGAAAATTATTTCTGGACTAATTTTACCATTTTGTGGGTTTATTTCTTTGAAAATTTCTATTTTGAGAGTAAAAAGTTAAAAAACTTAATTCCGGCCAGAAATTAGTAAACAGTTATGTAATGTGGGCCGAAATTTTGCAGATCCACGCCCGTTAGCCAATCAAAATCGAGGATCTGCAGCTATAGTACGTAAAGAATTTTTGCTGCGCCACATACTGCGTGTCCGTAATCTGTGACAGGTTTAACCACTGATTTCAGATTATGCCTTAAATCATGATGTAAAAGCTATCGCTATTTAATTACTAAAGTTGAATATGTAAAAAACGATTTGATCGTATTTGATTATTAATTAATTTGTTTGCGATTTTATAAATTACCTTTTTTTTTTCTAACATGAGTAAAATGTTTAAATAACCTATCGACTTCTAATAAGATTTACTGTAAAAGAGAACCAATTTTTTTAATAAAGTTTATAAAAAAAATAAAAAAAATTTAGTATGAAAGGTCCTTCAAATGCCTCGCAGGTTATACAAATTTGGATATATTTTTTAAAAAAAAACTTATAAAACGGAATTAAGAAAATGGATGAGAACGATATTACTGGCATCATATTATTTTTAGTTCAAACTGTCAAAATATTAGGCCAACATTACAAACTGTGTTAGATAAATTTAAAGATCAATGTAAATGAAATAAAAATAAAATCATTCGAATATTTTTCTTGATGATTTTAGCTACGACTGTTTAATCAAAAATGCTGCGAAAATATAAGCTCACGAATAAATAAGATGAAAGAAAGAACAATTCAGCTCTTTGAGTTATCTTCATTCGAAAGAGGTAGAATTGAGTAAAAAAAAGTATCTCTTAAGTAAGAATGTGTTGAACAATAGCACAGTTAAAGAAACAACATTGCCTAAAAAGTAATTATAATATACTTATGAAATATTTATGTGGCATTCATTATTTTAATTTTAAAGTTTTTATTTTTTTTTTATAAAATATTTGTTTAATCAATATCAAAATGCAACTTTTGAATTTATAAGTTATTTTTTTAAATAGTTTATGAGTCAATCGGACGGTGATTGAAATTAGTGGACATACGGTCATGTGATCAACATTGACCAATTAGATTAGAAAAATCGACTTAGTTAAGTCAATAAATTTAGCGGATTTAAAAAATAAAACTTCTCACATGATCAATAAACATTCATATGATTGGTTAATTTCTGTAGATCTGCGGGTACCAGTGTTGTTTATTTTTGTTCATGTTTACTAATACTAATCATGCTACTTTCAGACCTTTATGCGAAATATTTGAATGAAAAAGTAAGTATATTATTGACAATTATTTTGATGGAATTTACAAATACTAGACATAAAATTTGTATATAAGTAAGGCGAAGAAAGGCCAACTGATTTATGTGGCGGGAGGAGAAGAGATCAGTTATATACTATTCTTTGCCAAAAAGGTCCACTGATTTTGGTTGAGAAAATCGGTTACGATCTTTTCTTATATAACAATAACTTCGTCAATGTATTCTTGTATTTACCATCTTTTTTATTTTATTTTTGTTTGATTATGCTTATTGTGAAATGTAATGCATTTCTAATTTTAATTTTCTTTTATATAAGTGGCATTGAAAATGCGAATTTTCTTATAAAAAGAATTTAGTTAAGCGAAACTTTGTATAATGACAAAAGATAGAACCCAAACCTGACGACAACGACGAAACTCTGACAAATTTATTATTAATTTCATTTTATTTGCATTAATTTAAAATACATAAAATTAATATAAGAGAAGCATTTAAATATGCTTTTCAATTGGATTTTAATTTTTAATTGTATTTAATAAAAATGGTTTTACAAACCATACCAGCGGTACTAACATATCTCAAAAACTGACAAATTAAATAATGTACTAGTTATTAATTCAAACTGTCAAAATTTAGGTTAACATTACGAATAGTGATGGGAAAAATGTACATTAATGTGCACAAAATGTTTCATGCGCATGATATCGCATGATAAAAAAAAAGAAAAAAAGATCGAGAGGAGAAAAATCTTGATGGGATAAAATGTGCATGAAACCCATCTCTAATTACGAACCGTGTTAAATAAATTCAAAGATCAGTGTAATGAACCAAAAATAAAATCTTCTGAATATTTTTCTTTATGTTTTTAGTTGCAACTGTTCAATCAACAGTGCTGTGAAAATATGAGTTCACGAATAAATAAGATGAAAGAAAGAAGAATTCAGCTCTTTGAGTTATCTTCATTCGAAAGAGATAGAATTAAATAAAAAAACTATCTCTTAAGTAAGAATGTGTTGAACAATAGCATGATTAAAGAAACGACATATTGTTTGCTTTGCTTAAAAAGTAACTATAATATTTGTTAATATCCAAAGACAATTTTTGAATTTATATTTCATTTTTTTTAATAGTTTATGACAGTCAAGTCTTACTCTGAGAATATAATCGGACGGGGATTGAAATTAGTGGCCTAACCTGTCACAGATTATGGACGTGCCAAGATACTATGCCATTACGGCATTATGGCATTACGGCAAAATGGCAATACGGCAACATGGCATTACGACATATAATATTTGTGCCATTCAGGTACTGTGCCGTAATTAATTCTACCACCTGGTAAGATGCCGTAATACCATAATTCAATAATTCTACCACCAACTATAGCTCTAACCCTATGTTTACACACAACACATATATAATTACGTTAAAAATATTTTAATGTTTGTTATCGACAATCAAATTTTACTATTATAGTTAACTAACTGAGATTTAAAACTAGCTAAAGAGCATCAGAAAATGATTGTTAATAATAATAATGTTAATGAACTACTTACATATATATGAAATGTTAAAGAAAAAACAATTTAATAATAAATTTATTTAAAATTTAAAATTAAAAGTTTTATGTTTATTTACATGAATAATATTAATACATAGATAAGCGATTCTAAAAGAAAACATTTAAGCTTTGAATTTCAAGGCTGAGTATATTTAATTATAAGTTCTAAAATCCGTATTCTAGCTTTTCTGCAACTTTGATCAAATTTGTAGATCGCCGCATGCTCGATTGTCGATTGTACGTGATTTTATGCGATTTCTCGACAATCATTTGATCAAATCCGACGAATTTTTTTTATTTGAATTCTGTAGATCTATTGAATCCAAATAAAAAAAATTTAAAGTAAAATAATAATGTATTTTATAAAAAATTTCTTGGTCGATCAAATTCAACCAACTGACCGTCAAACATGATTGATCTACCTTTGATCGAGTCTACAAATTCATGTTCGATTATTGATTCAACTAGAGGTGGTGACCCGGGTGACACCCGTTAATGAGCGACCCGGAAAGTCAATCAACGCAAATTACGGCAAAGTTCCGAACAATTCCGAAAAGGTGGATGTAAGATTGAGCAATTTATGCGCGAGAAATTTGAAATAAGTCGAGTGAACCGGGTTACCTGGTCTATTTAAGATCGCCCGGTTAGTGACCCGGTAATAAAGTTGTAAATGGGTGAGTAACCCGGAGCTCAAAATCCTTATCGGGTACAACCTCTAGATCAGTAATCGATCATGATATAGTCGAGTCAATTTACTAATTGTACATTATATGCGAGCATATACGAACGGTAATATAATCCTACATGTTATGATTGGGGTGATCGATATACTATTTGAATCAAAACTTTATATAGTATATATAAGAAGTTTGATATTTACATACCCCTTTTGGTTAATAAAATCAAGACAATTACTATTTGTACGTGGGGTGTATATACCCGGGCGGTATTAAAACCAGTCGATATCTCAAAATTCAGATTATGGGACCAGCTTTTGACTTCTATCAAAAAAATTTCTTGCGAAATTTTGGTTTAAACTATACCTCACCGCAATCCCTAGCCTACCCTTACCCGAACTATAAGCAATGTTATAATTTTTGTTCGTAAAAAATTGGTTTGATTGATATGTTACACGAATTTGAAATTACAGAATTGATTAATACCCGTGTACCATACACTCCGTGTACAATTATAAATTTTACAAAATCAATATAATTATTAGGGATTTGGCTAGGCTTAGAGTTAGCAAGGGTGTGAAAATATTATTGCGCTTTGCAAAAAAGTTTGGCCCTCGCAGATCATGATAACATGTAAAATCACAGGAAATTGGGCGATTTTTCGATTCTAAGAGAATTTTACAAATTTCAAAATAGATAGAAAATAAATATTACTGATTGAATATATGATTGATAGACTATTTAGAATCTCCGAAATTTCCCATTATCGTTGTCACGAAAATTGTGGGGTTACACTTTTTTGCAAAGCGCAATAAAATCGATTTGGTAAAGTAACGGTAATCGATTTTAAAAATAAAATCAATTTTTATTTAATAATTAATACAATTCGGATATTATTTATTGTAATATATTTATTAAATTTAATTTATAAAAATTTTAAAAATAAACATTTAAGAATTAGAAAAAAAAATTTAAAATTAAAAATCTAAAAAAAATACAAACCCAAATTCTTAAAATTAAATTATTATTTTATATATTATATTATTTTTATATATTAAATTATATATTATATTATTATTTATATTTAATTTATTATACATATTGTATTATATTAATTATAATTTTTATAAATAAATATTATATTTAATAAATTATATTCAATATTAGTATTAAATTGATCTATATAATAGATATAATAATATTTATAACATAATATATTTTTAATCAAAGATGCCTAATTAACTTAAATAAATCAATTATAAAAAGTTTTATATCGATTAATTAATTTTTTTATCCGATTAATCGATTATGGCGCTTTGCAATAAAGCGTGACATCTACAGATCACGATGTCATGCGAAATTGCAAAAAATCAGCGATTTTAGCAGATTTTTCGATTCTCCGACAATTTTAAAGATTTTAAACAATATATACAATTGTTTATTGAAATATATAATTAATATAAAATCTAAATCTCCAAAATTTCCAACTACCATCATCACAAAAATCACAGTGTCACACTTTATTGCAAAGCGCCATAATCGGTTAAGTTATCCGATTATAAAATCAATTTTGATTTCAAAATCGATTCCCATCCCTAACACGACATACCCATTTGTCAAGCGACTGACTCGCGTGTCAATACAATGTCCCAATCAGCGGGTAAAATTCGATGTATATCGACCATAATTGACGTTATTCTAATTTCAATGTCTATATCATCTTCTAAAATCAAAACACTACCATATCCATAATTGATAATTGATTCGTAGCTTTATAATGACTTAAATAAGAAATCTGTCGTGATATTTGCAACTTGTTACTTTGATTAAAACTGATATAACTTGAGGAATAACATGAAATTAGTAAAAACTAACCATAATTTATCTGACATTTTTGTTAATGTTTCAACAATATTTTGATAATCCGGTTCATTCTGATATTTAATGAAGTAAATCTTATTGAATCCAAGAGTATTATTAGTTTCTTAATAAGCCCAAAATGCTCTAAAGCTGAATGTTTTAAGGGAATGAAATAATGATATCTAAATTCAGGTGCAATGCTTGGTGGATTAATTAATGAACGCCATTGTACCATTGCCAACAATACAAGAGAAAAAGAGTTAATAGTTCCTGTCCATGCTTAATGAACAATTGTTGAATCAACTGGTCAGTTATCGGATTAAGATGTTGTGTATTCCAGCACGCGAAACAGCGTAATCGTGAGTACAGAACGATATAACTGATTTATGGACTTCATGAAGCGATGAATTATTTTGATCATCCAATAAATCACCTCTTGCTTCAGCATCGCTACAATAGCCAAGAAAAAAGATATCCTAATTAGAAGGCAAAGCTCGATATTTATCAGATATAATTGACGCAATATTAAGTTCGAATCTACGTCATCCTCTAATATCAAAGCACTATCGTATCCATATTGAATTATTGATTGGTAGATTTTATAATGGTTATTATAACAAGCAACCTGAGCTGAATTTAAAGAAGCGGTTTTTAGTTCAAGTTCTTTGAGTGCTTTTTCATCGTTTATAGAAATTGCCGGAAAAAAATTCGAATTTTAAATTAAGTTTTTTTCGCCAAAATTTCCAATTTTTCGCGTCTATCCTGTCGACTTATAAGATTAAGAACGTAAATATGACTAAAGCCGAGTGTATTATTTGATTCATAATTAAGTCCAAGAGAAAATAAGTAAATTCTTTAAAGAGAATACATCTAATATATTTTTCCCTGGATAGAGGTCTGTTGAGTCATTAAAAATATAGCATCTTGATATAACTGGTGGTATAATAGTATATGAGGTGATTTTGTTTTCCGTAATCATATTAGTTAATTCAAGGTCAGTTGGTGCTATTAAGTCAGAAAACCTTTTTTTAAATAATTTAAGGGCACCACGATATGAAACGACGTAAGCAGGCGTACAATATGGCTTCTTGGATTTAAAAAGTTTATAAATAGATTGTTCATGACTATAATCTTGTAAAGGCTCACCTGATTCCATTCCCAGTTGCTGTTGCAATGACCAAGGTATAGAAATTCCCAATCAGTTGGTAATATGCTATGATGCTGGTCATAATCGATTTGATGTTAAATTCAATATCTACACCATCTTCTAAAATTAATGCGCTCCATAATTATGATTTAAAATTGATTATGACTAATATAAGCTTTTTGTGATCCATTGTCAAATTAGGAAATGACTGGAAGGAATTCGAGTTCCAAATTAAATTTACTTTCCATTAATTTTAATTTTTCATATTTTCCTGACTGACTTGGAACGTTTGTAACATAAATATGATCAAAGCCAAGAGTCGTGTCTAAATTTCTATAAAAAGAAAACTTATTGAAAAAATCCAAAATTGATCGTTGCGAGTATAAGCACCAAAGAATAACATATGTAAACGCTGCTAAAATAATAATTAGAATTAAGTTTTTGATTTGGATATTTAACTGTTTCATCGTAATGAATGCATATTCATAGGTTTGAATAAATTATAAACGAATGTTAAATATTTCTTTGGAATTTATGGAACTTTTTAAAGGTTTTATAAATAATTTTACATAAATTACTATTTTACGTATAGATGATGATAAAATAGAAGCCTTAATCCGAAAACTCTCCCTTAAGGATGACGTTTCAAACTTTGCTTTATACTAGTCTGATTCAAGTATGACTCGAGTTACTACGTATTACTTTATAGCATACTCTGTTATGATCTGTGTCACAAAGCTAAAACGTTTTTTCAGAAATTTCACTTTACAGAAACGGGCTGATCAGGCCTCTGATAAATTATGTATAAATTCTATTTAACACATAATATTGAATCATGCGTCTGATAAGCGTTTTGGGGTTTTGCATTTGTTGAACTATCGCTATTGAATAAAAGATAATTTACAAACATAAACCTGTATTGGGATTTGCTTTTGTCCGAATATCCTGATCGAAAATGTCGGTGGGTGATTTTCAAGGCAAAAGGCTCCACATGATCTTAACGATGAGTGCTGTCAAGGGAAATCCTGTAACTGTAAATTAAAATTTCACTATGCAGAACTTAAATTCAAAAATTTAATAATCAGTGATATGTTATAGTTAAAATTAAATTCGCACTTACAGGTTGTTTGGCAGCATCAAATCATAATTGTTTGATTTATATCTGTTAAAGAATGATTTAATACATTATAATGTAATTATGATCCGATCGCGTAATTTAATTAAATGTATATAGTATAATTTATTGTCTCAAATCATAATGAAATCGGATTAAAATGAAATTGGAGGTTTCTAATTAACCTATATATACTTGTTTATTACAAATTCTAACACTAAAGCTGACTCCTAATCCTAAAAAAAGCTAAAATATGCACCAAAATTTTGTATTTTTTGGTATCTCGAATTTCATGTCTTATATCCATAGAAGACCCGCTTTAAAAAAAATCCGGTTGAACTTTATAAAAGTTGTTGACCTTGATAAACGTGGTCGAAAATACATCGACAAAAATGTGATTATTGCGAGAACGTAAAATAACGAGTGCGCGCGAATGATAGGTTGTATTTAGCTAATAGACACATTATTATACATTCAAAAATGCTTTGATAAGACTTAAAGCGATTAAATATATTTTTATAATTATAATTCTTATTATTTTTGTGAATACCTAATGAATTCTAGCACTGTCTTTCGGCTAACAATTAAAATAACCATTCGGAAGCAATATTTTCAGATTCATCAAAATTTTAGCATCAGACACCGACTTTTAAAAAAAAGGTTTAAAAAACAGCTTAGCCATTTTTTATCATCCTATTTATATGATTATTCATATTTTTGTATTAAGTATGATGCTAAGAATTTTGTGTCTCAATTTAAAAATATAAATCCTACTAAAATCCACATATACTTTTTTACTATAAACTCTAACCCTAAATTCCAATCTAACTCTAAAAAAAAACGCCCCAAAAATATTATAAAAATTTTTTAAAATTTTGTATTAAAATAATTTAAATTCTCAGCAGCATTCCCAAAAATTATTGTTGTCGTAGTAGATAAAATTTGTGGCACTACCTACTGGAGGTGCAGAATGACTGAACACTACCAAAGATAAGCTTTGTTATATTTGTTACTTGCTTTTATAAATTTTGCCCTCTATACATGGGCTTAAATTCAGAATTATTCACAGCATTATGGCATTATGCCATTTTTTATGTTTTTTTCAGCATGCTGTTTCAAAATGCCTAAATGCAACACAAGGTCAAGGCAATCGTTAAGATAAGTATAAAGATTTTAAAGAGAGTTATTGTATTTTATAGGTTTAAAAGGGTTTTATTAATTTTTATTATTTTGTAGGGGCATTATTGTACTATAGAACTATAGAATTATATTATTGTATTGCTTTGAACTATCTCTTCAAGAGAGGAAAATTCTCATTTATTTATAACAATTTGTTAGCAAGAAGAACATATACAAGACTACAACTCTTCTCTCTTTTCTTCCATTGAATTATAATCTTTTTTGTTTTAACCTTTACTTTTTTCGTAGAAACAGTTTTCATTACTTTAATATTTTTTACAGTCATCATAGAACTGATAAGAAATGTTTTAGTACTGTTCATATCAGAATCAGAACTCAACATAATTACAATAATCACACCTTCTTGACACATCTTATATTTAATCCAAGTAGGATAAAGTAATAACAACATCTATTTCTAATTGTATTAGTGCAAACAGGTTGATCCAGATCAACCTTCTTTAATTGAAGAGGTAGTGGAGTTCTATATAGATGTTTGTATACTATCATATGGTTTTCTTGGAACTGAACATACATGTTTTAAGTGGATTATTATAAGTACTACCAATTAGGTAAGTAAGTTACTATAATAATCACTTTACAGGTTTTTTTATATAATTGTTTTATCTCTGATATTTCTTTTCACAATTTTTCATGTTTGTAAAAAAGGTTTATAGAAGGGTCCATAAAGCATTTTTTATAGTTTAGTTAATGATTTAGAAGTTCAATTTATAGTCTTAAAAAAAAATTTTATTTATTTTTTTTATTTACAAGTTAAAATATACTAATAAAATTGATTTTTAATTCAACAATTTTTTTTAAAAAAAAACAATTAATTTTGTTACATGATTCAATATTGAATTTTAAAAACTCAAGATAATAGAAAAAAAAGAATGTTCATATTTAAAATAAAGGATATAACTCTTGCTATATATTTCAATTCACACATATAACTGTTATATGTATTTACAAATTAATAATATTAAGAAAACTCAAGACAAAGTTAAAAGTTATAAAAAAAAAGAAAATATAATGATTATTTAACTATTTAACATATTTATATTCAAAATAAAGAACAACAAAACTTTTGTTATACATCTTAGATATATAACTTCATATATAACTGTTATAACTGATCATTAAAATAATACAAGCTATAAATAATTTTTTTTTATTTACTGACTATATGTTCTTTTATGATATCTCTTTAGCTACTGCAGATTGAAGTGTATTATTATTATTTTTTATCTATTATCATCAGTTTATGTATATTATTTACTAACTTATTGTAGATAAAGAATGATTCTTTATATTTAGAGGTAAATTTTTTATTATAAAAATATCTTTTTGCTACATCTTCAATTAAGACTTTATTTTTAATCTTGAATTTAAAACTTATTTAATAATACTTATTATAATAATCCTTATGCTTAATTGTTGTTAACTAACTTACTAAATAGTTTTTTTATAAAGAATATATACAATATTTATAAGATAAAAGATTCTTTGTAAGATAATTTCTTTCAGAGTCTCTTCTTCTTAACAAAAATAGATAGACAACTTTGCTTTATACCAGTACGATCACATGAATGTGTAACATGAATGTGTAGTGGGATGGTTCTGTTCAACTTTTTTGAAGCCTATATTTTTTCCTATATTAGAAAAAATTCTTTTTTAGAATGAGTAATGGTTTTCGTTTATTCAAATCTAGTAGGAGTTAAGATAATACTGACATAGGGTATTTACATGTCATCATGTTGGTGTGGGAAAATATGAATGTGTGAAAATTACATTTAAATGCTGATCGTCATCAGTTATGTCGGTAAATCAAGCTGCTCTGATCGGCTAGTATCAGTTATGGTTAATAACCGTAACCGAACTCATCCTTATTCTGATACACAATATTAAATGATCTTTCTTAGCGGATAATCAATGTTTAATAACAATTACTATCATTATCATTGATGAAATGTTTTTGACAAAAAAAATTTAATTTCTTTATAATGTGTAGCTTGTCATCGAATTGCAAGATCATAAGATTTTATGGATCACATGCTTAGATTGAACTGTAATGGTTTGCTGTGTTGTTCTCGTTAGACCAGGTTTTTTTTGGTTAAGCTTATGATTGTTAAGTGGCGAATAGATATGGATGTCAACAAATCAATGTTAAAGTAAAGAGTATTTTCATATAGCTTCAAGCATGAATCAGATCAGTGAGATGGAGGGAGAAAGATGTAATGCAGTGTATTTAAGAGTGATGTTTTTAGTAAAAAAAAAGCTTATTTTACTTTTTGCTATCGCTTGCATTGCAGGAAAGCTACTCCCATCCTGTCCATGGTGTGGTGACCTACAAGAAGTTTAAATACTTGACGGTTGACTATGTGACAAGATGTAATGTCAAGTAGTATAAGGACCTGACTTTGTTTTAGTCTTTTATTTTTGTAAGTATGAAGCTCCTAGTACAAAGATTTTGTTTTTGTAGTAATTAGACTCTGAGGCTGCAGTAGCAGTGCAAGGACTTTAGTAATTAGGTTTTACAGCAGTGATAATAGTGTAACAACTGGTTTTGTTGCAATTAAGCTGCAGTAGCAGTACGAGAACATTGGTAGTTAGGCAGTAGCAATGCAAAAATCTTGTTTTAAGTAGTAGTGCATAAACCTTCGCTAAATGAGTTGCAGGCTCCATGGCTGAGATAACAGTGCAGTGTATTTAAAAAATCCAGTTTACTTCTAGTCACTATAACTCAATCCTGTATATACCTGAGTACTTACATGTATATGCATGAACTTACTAATATCGATTGTACTGGTCCTGTGTGGCACCGCATGCTGCACAGCTACCTTTTAACTATATACTAGTAGAAAAGATAACAATTAAGTAGTAAAATTTTGAGCAGTTCAATAGATAAAGAGTATAGAGAAAATTAGTAAATCTCAATCTACAACATTTTCAATAAGCTTAGCCTTAAAACTGGTTCTAACATCTAAAGGCAATTATTAAATATTTGGATTTAAAAAAGCATTTTACAAATTATTTTATAATACAATATTTAAATTAATTTATATTGTAAAGAGTTAACTCATTAGTAGATATATATAACTAAACAAATCTTTAAATTTATATTATCTATTAAATTCTGTTAATTAAAAATATTTTTAACATATATAGTATAATTCTAACTTTAATAAATTTATTTTTTAAAAACTAATTAATATTTACCAAAAATGTATATTAATAAGTTACTTGGATCTGTTAAATTAATTCATATTATTTTGTTATTTAATTTGCATGTTAACTTCTATTATATTAAAATATATATTTTATGTTTAATATGTCTAAAAATCATGTAAAATTCTAATATATATGAAGTAAATCAAAATAAATTACTAGTGAAATATATTAATATTTAATGAATTTATTCACCTTTGACTTTAGGTAATACTTTTAACTTTTCAACATTTTAATAAATCAGACTCTGTTCGAAAATAATTTCAAAAAACATCTTACTAAGGTTATTTGAGTAACTTACTATACAGCAGTTATGTAACCATTTAACTATTTAAGTATGTTAATTGTTTGATTTAGCCAATATAAAATAATTCTGGTCAATAGTCAACTTAACTCAAAATAGACTTTAAGGGTTAATTCTAATTAAATACTAAATTATTAATTCAATAAATTTATTTAATATGTTTAGATATTATTCGCACTTAGCCAATCGGAATGCTGCTTTTTGAGTTATTATATGTTGTTGATCACTTTCCTAAAGTCCACCTTCCCGAAATGCTAATTTATGCAGCATGTAGATCAATATATAACCTCCATTAGGGTCAGGCGCACTTACGCTTATTTTACCGAGAAATATCAACTCTTAAAAATAAAAAAGCCAATCGGATCAGCCCGACATAGAATTAAACACATGCGAAAGAAGAAAAAAGCGATACAAATATTATCATCATTATACGTAGCAAATAGGAAACTTTCAAATTTAATATTGTTTTAATATGATAGGTTCGAACTTTTAGAGGAATACTCGTACATTTTCTAATATGAGACCCCATTACTACGGCAGAGCAAACATAGGCTTATCATAATTAAAAACATGCATCTAGCTTTAAGCTTTTTATCAATTTTGATTTGATAAAAAGCTTGCAAAGCAAATGTTAAATTTGTAAATTTAGTAAAGTTCAATTTGACATTGTATATAAATATGTTATTACATTATCTAAAGTAGCCACTTTATATATCTAAAGTAGCACCCTGGCATGCATGAAGTTCTAATTTCAGGGGCTTAATTTTAGCCAGGCGCTACTTTAGATAAATCGTTACTGTTGGGTTCGGATGACTGCGACTCAGTCGTTCCACAATCCAATATCTCGCGTAACGTACGATATGTAGCCTTTTCGAAAGAGGGTGTTAGATTTGGCTGGTGGGTGATTAAGGCTTTCGGTTACTTTGGGTCCACGAAGGCAAGTCGGGTAAGTCACGTGATCAAGAACTTGAACGAACAACGATGTTATAGGGGTTTATATCGGTATTAGTGTTAGTGTTTATTATGGGCGATATAAGGTATTTGTGACTTATTATTTAATAAAGCAAGAAGAGCACTGTCGCTCTTAAGGGCCATTTCGGCCTTTATTTATAATACTAAATTCGCCGCTTACAAATGCGACTTTGCACTTATTATTACTTTAAGTCTACCTAATGTTATTTACAATTAATTATTTAATTTTTCCAGTAATGTTTTATTTCTGTAAGGATGTGAAATTTATCCTTTCATCCTCTTCCCTCTACCCCTCTGCATCCGAAATACCATTCTCGATCACAAATGCATTTCGTGTATTTTTCACGTGATCGATCACGATATTCCGGTATCACACTACTTTAGATGCAACATATAAATGTATGTAATCGATATGTGTAATTGATAACTCTTAGATGTAAGGGTTAAATTTTAGTTATCGATTATATAATCATTACATCGACCGTCCATAATAGCAACCTATTTTAAAGTTTAGCATTATTACATTTTTCCAATATGGGTAATTGTTTTTGGATCCAGACCAAAATGTTATTACGATATATATAAAATCGGTCCGGGTTCAGAACTACCTACCCATATGTATTTCATATTGTTATAGGCAAACCCGACTCTGGGACCTTGGAAAATTAACCCCTGAAACGCCCTACGAAAAACCGTCAACACGACGATCCCCCTTGCAGCTGTATGCACCAGCCAAGCCCCATCGAACGCCATAGATCCCATAACCAAGCAGCACTTACCTGATATAGCTTGACGTCTGTCAAAGTAATATTACCTTGACGGGAGAAGTATGTGGCCGTGTAGGTGCGTCGTCGCATGATGGTGGGTTGTCGTCGTTGAAAAAATGAAACCTTATGTAAAATTGCTATTGAAACGAAGCCTGGGTTATAGGAAAAAGGGAAAAAGACGTCAAAGCCCTATTAGAAGCATTCGAATTCCATTCTCCCCCCCCCCTGTAGTTCTCTTATAAATACGGGTTGGATTTTCTCTTGCAAAAAGGGAGTTCATAGAGTCGATAGTTCATATAGTTCGATAGTTCATGTATTTAGTGGTAGAGTCAAGTGTGCCCTAAATAATAAATTTGTTAATAAAAACCTCTTTACCCACTAATTCATAAATGTTCTTTAAAGACACTGTCCCTATCTGGTAACGTGCTCAAAAGCCGCCCTAACCTGTGCCAAATCGTAACCGCCTCGCCCAAGCTAATGAGTGACGTTACGCGACAGCAATGGACTCGTGGTGACAATTCATCACATTCCCTCTATTCGCTGTTGTGTACACTCCCAACCAATTAGCCTCTAGCAATATATAAGTCAACACATGAAGTCGAAAATTCTATTGAAATAAAATAAAGTTAATGCATCGCTCATTTGAAAATAAATACGTTATTTCTGTCAAATCAGATTCCCACACGTTACAGCTAGGGTTCTGCAAATGCCCATGCCAGGCATATTAGGCATCATGCCAAGCACCAAATATCTACACCATGCCCATGCCTATAGGCAGTCACATTATTAGCATAGACGCGAAATAAAAGACACAATTAATACTTGGCACAAGTATGCAAGGCGCTAAAGTGTCAACTAGTCCCTGGCATTTTACGTCCATACTTACCAAAGTTTATGCCAAAGTTTTGTATCCGTGCCATGCTTATGCCAAATTTTATGTACCTATGCCAACTTTTTGTAATATTTTGTGTCTGTGCCTTTTTATTAGGCATGGGCACTTGCCCGGCTTGTCAATTCCTAGTTACATAAATTCTGAGACAACTGATAAAAATTTGATCGGCCGAATTTGATAAGTTTTTGAACTCATGTGGCAAATATTCGGTCGGTCAATTTTTGCCAGATCTTCCTGAATTTATGAAAACAGCTGTAAATTCAAAAACTTAATCGAGTTCAGCCGATCAATTTTTATTAGTTGTTATAATTCTGAAAGTCCTCATTGAATCTATTATGTCGAAATCACAAGCTTAACCGAATCGGCCGAAAATTCATTCGGTTAATTTTATTAGGTATTCCAGGAATTATGATAATAGCAGGCCTCTAATCCTCATATATAAAAAAGCATAGCAAGCTTTTACATAATCGGATGATCGGCAAATTATAAAAATTTGGTTTATTACAATCCTGACAAATCAAAAGATTCCTGATTGAATGAAATGTTACATATGTCAAACTATCTCGGAAATAAGAGAAAAATAAAATGAGAAGAGAGTACATCATGAAATTATTTGATATAATAAACACAAAATTTTGATTATTAGTTTGGGCCTTTTTTACTGCAAAGGTCTATATACTCTACATGCATATGCTTTACATATTAACTTAATGACTCAAAAACAATATGAATCGGAAATGGATATGACTAGAATTGTTAAGGGGTTCACTAGTGTCATTCATTTTGGATCGACCCTGATGAATATTTTAAGTCTGTCTCATAACTATTAATGAAAAGAGTCCTAAGAACTGCATGAATAATACCTTTAATCTGTAACACACATATATTACTTATTTCCAAAATGGTACAATATTAATAAGGCTAGTTAAAAAATATTTAATATTGATTTCAGGCATTGAACATTTTAAGACTAGGCTGGGATCCGTTTATTTAATTATTCTGCATAAACTGGTATTGACTTCTGATCGACTGACTTGACTTTTTGAGCTTAGTCGGATCGGTCAAATAAATTTCTAAAGTGCTTCTTTTTATTTATATATTGTTTAAGTTAAGATAAAACAGTGATTGGTGAGGTTAATTAGATTCCGGTTTAACTTCCCGAAATCATCGACAATTATTTCACTGATAGGTCATTTCACCAACAAGTCATTTCACCGACAAGTTTTTTTAAAAATTGCACTAACCTTAACTTTAATTCTGAACCTGACCCTAACGATGATGACCAGAATTACTTTGTCGGTAAAATGACAGTTGGTTAAATAAACTTTCAGTGAAATAAACTTGTAGTTAATTGATATTTGGTGAAATGACACTGACCTACCTATTTCTGTCCTGTTAGTAAAATGGATTGTCGGTATTACGACTTCGGTGAAATAGTATGTCAGAAAAATGGGCTTCGGGAAAGTGAGCAACAACCGGTTAATTATAGTTACTTTTTATTTTACTATATAAATGTAAACAATTCGAAAAATATTTCACTTTGGATATAAACAATTATCCAATATATGTTTATAGACCTTAGAGATTTATTATTCTATATATCATCAATTCATCATGCACATTTGGCTTATATTCATCTTATTGTCAATTTTATCATTACCACTTGGTAACACATTACCTTTCAAATCACTTAAACCAATTACAATTCCATTAAAGAAGTCGAATGCAAATAAATTGTTTGCTAGAGATAACCCACCTACTGTTAATGAACCTTTAACGGATGACTTTCATCGCGATGATCAATATTTCTGTGAAATTACTCTTGGTGGACAAAAATTCAATGTAATGGTTGATACAGCTTTAGGTGATCTTTTAATTCCATCTATCAATTGTACTTCTGCATGTGATTTTAAAAACAAATATAATCCACATAATGATGTATCTTTCGGAACAAAGAATAAAACTTTTGGTTATGTTTATGGTAATGGACTTGTAGAGGGAATAAGGGGTCACACCATTATGAATATTGGGGGATATGCTCCAGGTTCACGACATCTTGATTTATCACCATATCAGGAATTTGGTTTAGTTTCAATATTTCCGAATATTTTTAAATTTACTGAATTTGATGGTATACTTGGGTTGGCAATAACTAATAAATTCAATCCAGATGAATCAAATTTTTATAATAATATTTATTTTGATTATCTTTCTCCACTATTTACTTTAAAAATTGGAAGAGAAGCAGATGGAACTGATAGTGAATTAACAATTGGTGCTGTTGATCAAAATAAATTCATTGGTGAAATTGTTTATACAACAACAATCAATAATGATTATTGGATACTTCCTATAGACGACTTGATTATCAACGGCCAATCGTTAGGATTTCAAAATCGTACTGGAAAAATTTCCTCTGCGTATTCTTCTATAGTTATACCATTTGACGATGCCAAACTAATTTACCAACACTTACCTAATGTTAGAGATCGTGATGGAAAATTTATTATACCTTGTGATAGCATAATTAATATTGAAATAAAAATCAATAATACCAATTGGGCTATTGATCATAGAGATTTGATAGATGTTCGGCAATTCAATGACATAGAAATATGCAGTGGAATGATTAGGGGTGGTATTACTGGTATTTATTATTTACTAGTATTTTTAAAATATTTTAATCAAAAACGTTTAATAATAATTTAATGAATATACTCTTTTAATCTATTTCAGAATCAGATAAAGAATGGATCCTTGGTACCACCTTTTTAAAAAATGTCTATAGTGTTTATAATGACTATAACCATACCATTGGACTTGCTAAATTAAATTTGACTAAACTTTCTGCAATTCATTAGTTTAAAAATTAAGGTTTATTATAAATTAAGATTTATTTTATGATTAGAAACAATCCAGATTAAAACAAAATTATTTTTCAAAAATTATAATACCATAATATTTATAAAACAATGATAAAATTAATCTGGTTATCCATGTAATACTTATTATTATAAACTTAAGATAACTATAAACTTTTTGACAACTCCATTGAATATGTTCTTTTGTTCAACAAATTATTGAAATCATTCATTTAGTTTTTATTTGCAGCAATTTTTCATGTACTGTACATTATTTTCGGTTAACCTTGCGTATATCAACTTTGATTGACCAATCAAATTACTTATATACATAAGATAGCTGCACAACGTTGTTACGCAAAACAAGGAACGGAAGACCGGTATTGCATTTAGTAAATATATCGGTTGTTCACTATTGGGCATGTGTAGTGATATAGTTCGCTTAAGATTTTTACAAATTTGTACGTTATCACGATAGAGAATACAGTCCCATGATATTCAAACTTTACAATTTTCTGGAAAAATTTGAATTCAACTCTTTTTTTATTTTTCTTATTAATTTATTATTTTTTTTGATTAATTTTTTTTCTGAAGGGAATGCTTAATTGTTTTTTAAGAGACAAACCATTACTATAGATCAGAATAAATAGTTAAATAAATTCTAAAGAGAAACTTGATTACTAAATAATAATTTTATTAAATTGTATAAATAACATTGAATTATTAATATACAAAATCTACACATTCCAAACTTAACAATATAAATGTAACATTTTATAGTTTGTTATGTTCAAATAAGCTTGTTATAGTAAGCATTTGCTGTAATTAGATTTATAAATAAATATGCTTGCATTCATGTAAAATAAATATGTAATTAAAACAAGTCTAGAAATCAACAGATTTTAATAGATATAACTGGATTAATACAGGTGCATTAAAAGTATTGAATATTTTTTTTAGTATTAAAGTAAGGTTTTGGCTTTATCTTTATTAATTAATTTGTTATAAGTTTATACAAAATAGAACTAATTTACAAATTTTTTATATAAATAAGACTCAAACTATAAACAATATTATTATCTAATTTTATTTAATTTATTTGCAATTTAAAACTATTAGAATGATTAAAACTCGCTTAAATTTGATAATATAAATGCAATTGGTAAAAATGTTATAATTTATCTATTTAGATAACCTATTTTGGTAGTTTTTTTATTGACTTGTCTTGTAGTAAACAAATATAAACATTGTAAAAAATTTTTATATGTTGTTAGTCAAGAAGACTACAAGTGCAACTATAAGTACTAATGTTTTAATTTATAGTATTAGTTTGAATGTATTATTAAAGATTTTTAATTAATCATAAGTTAGTTAATTAGAAAAATTGCTTTGTTGTTTTTATTTTGATAGTTTAATGCAGTATTATTTTCAGATTTAGTTATATTTATTTTGAAATAACTAGATTAAAAATTTTATTATAATATCAATTGCTAATTAGTTGTTAATAATATATTCTTATATAGTATTAATTAATACAATTAGAATAAAACTTTGTATTGTTGTGAATATATTTCTAATTATAAATTGTTAAAAAAATATTGTATTGTAATAATAATAGTAAACTGTGTTTTTATAACATTCTATTTTCTTATTATATAGTTATGTAGCTCTATCTAACAATAGCATATCTATACCTATTCATATACTTAACAACCTTATTGAATATATATTATGTAATTAGAAATCAATCTAACTTATATTTCAATATATGAGCAAAGTATATAATTCTGTCAATTTAACTCTTTTTTAAAAGTTTTTTTAACATCTTGCTTTATCTTATTCTATTACTAATGTCATTATTAATTTACTTACTAATTAGTAAAACCAAGTTATTACAAATCTTGATTTCATTTTATTATATCTGGTACTTAATAATATTAATTAGAATAAAACTATTATTTTACTTATATAGAAGATTTATTATAATTCACTTATTATCTATATTTATAATATTTTTAAAAATTATATTATATAAATTTTCAGATCTACTAATCTTAAATATAAAACATATAATAAAACCAACTTATATTATTTAGTTTTTGCTTATATAGATAACACTCTATAGAATGCATTCTTACAATAAGAGTTATTACAAATTTTTTAATAGTTAAATCTTTTTTTATATAACTAACATTTAAATTTTTTTTTATTTAGGTAGTTATGCTGGTATATTTTTATTAAAAAAATATAAATACTGATATAAATATTACACACTTATTTTTGAAGACCCAACTCTTTTGGTGCTTCTTTAAGTACTCAGAAGTAACCTACTATATTAGGCAGTAACAAAACCACCTGAAAGGTTATTCTCAACTATTATCCTATAATAGAATATTATCAAATACATAATACTTTTTTGGTTTTTTTTTTTTAAATATTAATGGTGAGGCCATGCCTTTAACTTTATTGAAATTCAATTGAAGTTTTTATAAAGAAA